>JALIZH010011280.1:117500-127461 GCA_030522465.1 Rhipicephalus appendiculatus
CTCATTATCAATGAGCGCGTATCCTTCGTCCTTTACGCACAATACTCTGTTCTCTTCACTTTAAGATGAAGTAGGGATTCATAATTAAGGTGACAGCCTTAGACACTTAGCGAACGTGAAAAGAGGCTGTCGGCGTCGGCAGGGATATATCGACATGAGTGTTGCAGAAAGTCGTCAAAGGCGCTGTATGACCTAATCACATATGACGCCGCAGGTCACCAAAATCTATGAGGTCATCATCACTATACTGGGACGTCATATAACGAGACGTCACATGATGACGTCTTCACATGAAATCATCGCTTGGGCTAAGGTAGGTCGATCCCGAAGGCGCAGCAAGACCTCGTGTGGTGCGGAAAGCGTTCTATGTCACCGACCCCGGATTCAGTGTGAAACAACGTTGGGCGCTAAAAAACTTCTAGGGAAGGGGGGAGGGTACAGTGCGACCGACTGGCAAGAAAAAGAGTCTTTTAGTGTGCATTATAATCTGTTTAAATATAATCTGTTTTATTAAAGTTACACAACAATTTATGTCGAGCTGTGCGTGACTAATTCATTTTACAGCGAAAACTGTTATGAGATCACAACAAGGGCCGTTTTTGCGCCGTAGTTGTCCGCCGCCGCCGGTGTCCGTAACTACTGTCGCGCGAAATAAGAAAAAACTAAATAAACAAAATATGCGTATGACAAAATGGGAATCGAACCCTGGTCCTCTGCGTGGCAGCCCAGCGCTCTACCACTGAACACGCCCGTGCTTGAAACTGCGTTTCAAACTGACCCTATGCAGGCTTCATATCGGGTAAGGAACCGCGTTAACATGTGTAATAAAGCGTTTTAGAACAGTATATCAACAACCAGGCGTCACACAATGCGAATTGCGTAACGAGTGGGTCGTTCAATGCTCCAACCTTTACAAAAACCTCACGCATAACTTTTCATCGTCGTCAGCTACAGCATCAACAAAGTGCACATAATGCGTTACAAGTGTGTAGCGGGTACCGCGCTTTTCCGAAAAATGAGGAATAATGGCACAGTGTACGCATCCCCACTACAAAAAAATTATGATGGTTTATGGCATAGTGGGTACCATGCAAGTGTGCTTGTAGTAGTTGCCCCAAGTGTGTGTAAAAAAGGCTCTAGAAAAGCCGTTCTTCCAGCTTTCGCTGTGACTGTGCTGCGCGTTCCACGCAGGCCTGGCGGTTTTTTGTTAATATTGCTCGGGAAATCTTTTTTGGTGCTTAACAAAAAGCGGTCTCGAGAAATCCCTGCAGGCACCTTGCAGATTGCTTCGTTGCAAAGATGTGTCTATTTCACTAACCCCCCGTTACTTGTAAGGGGGGGGAAGGGGTGCGGTTTACAGTTGTAGTTTATACCTTATCTCTCCTTTGAGTACAGGTCTGGTCTGCCATGTCTCACAAAACAATTCCAGTATTGTTGCGTCATGCCTCAGAAATTGTTTTCCTTTCCTCAAAGAACTCCAGGTGGTATTCTGAATATATAAGGATCACAATTCTTTCGATGAAGACAATCAGAAACATGGACATTTGTTCCAGATTCACCAATGATTTTCATGTAGATCGATGAGCCTATTCAAACATGTATTTTACATAGTTGCAAGTTTGCAAAACTTGCGTCCGCTTGCTTGCGTTGTTCAAACTTATTTACATGATCACCAATGACATCTTTTCGTCCATAAGTATTGAAACAAACAACAGCCACGGAAGTAGCTCGCGAGGCATTAAAAAAAAGTGCCCGTCGATAACTCTGCACACTTGCACGAGAAACGGTGCGCTTCACAATGGCGCTTGTACATAGCGCGGTTGCTCTTCTCGTCGCCGTTACCTGCGTCCACGGTAAAGTGTCGGGCCTACTTAATGAATGTAGTTATTGAAGCATATGTAATCTGTATTTCAATGATGTTCCTTAATTGGGAAGTGGTTTAACTTACTGCCGAATGTCATTTCACATTTTCATGTCAGAAAACTTGAGCTTAGACAAAATACTGGCATGCTTACGTATACTCCTTTTCAATTCAAATGACCTTGACCGCCTAAAATAGTTACCACAGATATCACTGGGCGTACGCCGCGCTAAACGGAATGCGTGTAAGATGCTAATAGTTCATATTAAAATGCTCGTGGGACCCAGGTTGTATGCTGGAATTTAAGGTGATTGGCTGATGCATAAATGTCCCATGCGTTCTCTTTGTGGATGTGATTTGGATGACCAGGGGCTGTATACCTTGACGTTGTACTGTAACTGTGACAGCGTACAATGACAGCAATGTCATTGTACTTTAAGAGTATAGTTGCTTTTCTAGGCATTATTTCATCCGATATAGAAGTTCAAACTTTGTTGAACGGCTTGCGTCGTGAAGCATTCAGTGTCACAACGAGGGGACGGTATGGAACTGAGCTCACGTTATGCACTTACCTATCGGGGAAAAGCTTTTCAAAGTAGAGTCTGAGTGCACCTATATATTACAAGTAATTGCTAGTGGACTTACATCATGATAAACATTGACGAAGGTTAAGAAATTACAATTATCAGGCAGTCAAAAGAAAAATTGCCTCCATTATTGAAGAAAGAATTTTTTTTTGTTCACAAGGGACACATCAAATGACATAGTCGATTAAGGTAGTCAATGTACTCGTGAAGGCGGCAAAGAAATAAGGCAATACTCTCTTTTACCACGCATGAAAAATTTGTGACGCAGTCTTTAAAACACTTTTCCGGGACGTGACGTGCCCCCGTTTTGGTCGAGGAACGGAAGAGTAAGGAATAATCAGTGAATTGTGATAATTATTTATCTACTCTAAATCGCGCTTTCCAGTATTTGAACATATATATTACGCTTCAGGGTTGAACAAAATGACAGGCTGAGCCCCATTTAGCATGCGCGCAATGTTCGAGCAATGTCCAAATCGTGGCAGCACTAAATGCACATAAACATCGAGCTGTTGCCGCGCAGAGATATATGCATGATGAAATCGAAACAGTAAAAGTATCTCGGTGGTCCATCGCCATCGCAGTTTTTGACCAGTATCAAATGTGTGGTATTGTGGTTAAAGAAAACGTCCACTCGCCAACTAAGGAGACTAGAACTCAAAACATCGGGATCAACGTTTCGGCCCCCAAAGCGGGTACCTTGATCAGTACGAACGAATGCACTGCGGGTTTTATTATATAAGCGTCCAAAAGATACAACGCGCTTGCGCATGCCTAAGGGAGTGGACCCCGTGTCCTATTTATCGTGTTAGTAATAGATTATATGGAGAAAGATTCGATGAGCAGCCGGGATGATATTTTTTTTCTCTTTTTTCGATGATGGCACCCGATTACCTGACAAAACAGTGTCAAATATTTATATGATGCTCTGGCAGGAAGTACGAAATCGTCTGTCCTTTGGCTACTTTTAAAGTTTCCAGTCTCGCCTATAGAACATGCCTGCCAGTCTTGGCACGGAATTTTCGTAGATGACACCAGGGTATCTTTCCTTTTCGAGGTGGTCTTTCACTCGAACGAGTTGTTGTTTTAGAAGACAACTCGTTCCAGTCACCTCGTACTCCACAATTTTGGGCTATAATTGTAAGCTCGATTACCGTTACAATCAACCATATTGTAAATTTTGTGAGGCCAGATTTCAAGTGCGCCCTAACCGCCTCTATTTTAATACAAGAATATAAAATACAAAACATGATAATGAACTTGCTAAGACAACAAAAGTACTGCACGCACAGCTACTTCTGCACAATGAATGTTCTGGAAACACTGACAAGCTCTCGGCTCTGCTAGAAATCGCTGTAGAGAGTGCCCAGCTATATCATTTACCTGATCTGGAATATAGTGAGACATACTAAAAGTCTGAAAATTTTTTTAAAATATAAGACATGCATATGATTACCGAAAAACACACTTTTTGGGACCCATCAAATTTGTCAATGGGCCTCTACCAAAGTTATCAGTAGAAAAAAAACACATCAATAGCAGCTGTTAATATTTAAATTGTAATAAGATCAAACAAAAGTGTCTGAAATATGTAAAACAAACAAATACAGTACAAACGAAAATGTTACACAAATTAAAAATTTTTTTCAGCAATTCATTCTACTAAACTCTTATTTATTTGATTCCTAGACCTGGCGAAAAGAAAGGGTGACGGTGGACATCATTCGCTGTGGGTTAACGCATCACGTAATGGTCTCCATCAATCCTTCGTGTGCTGCACCAGTATTACGGCAGCCAGATCTAGTAACTATTCTAACTAGGCTTTCTTGCCTGACCAACCGAAGCGCTGCCAATGCGCTTCTTTGCTGTAAATAAATGTAAACTTCATTGGGGGGATAGTAATATTGAAACAAATCGATGAGAAACGCGTCTAAACGATTCTTTCTGTCGTGACGCTAAGGACAAGTTGGTGTCTTTAGTAGAATACAGCCGGTAGTTCACATAAAATGAACACATATGCCAAATATGATGTAACGAGCCAGCACTGAGCCCAGAAACAAAGCCAACAAACGACCAAAAAGTACAAGCAATCGAACAGGCTAGACCACTCACAGTCAAGGAGACAATATTGTACCTCGCACCCTCTCCCCTTCTGATACGAAACGAACTCTACTGCCTTGGCTTCGGAAAAGCCCTGTTATCAATATGGCCCCTCATTTTTAATGTAATACACGTGATAAAAATTTACGAAATCATTTTCTTTTTCAATATACGCCTCTCACAACATGAGGATTTTCGCGAGCATAAGAAGGAGACATCTCTTGATACCTTGAATATTGCATGGAGTGACTGCTTTCCTTCACGTCTCACGGTCACAGTTCGTATCTTGAAAACTGTTTTTTCTTTTAGCTGCTCGGCAACCGAAGCAACCATTCTGCCTGGAACGACCATTTCGAGGTCCTTGTCAGGAAGTGCATAAATCGTGGTATTATGATTGTACTACCAAGTAAGTGTTACTTGCAAGGCAAAGTACTTTGCGCCAGTAGACTCAGTACCTTCTTAAATAGCACGGCGTGCTTGGCTTGCAAATGTGAGTATATGTTTCCATCCATTCTTCACGGGTTGCAGGAATGAAATTCTGCAATGCCCATTTTTTTAGGCCTCGTCAAGCTTCTTAATACAACCTTCTCGTAATACAACCTTCTTATGCGGAAGTACTTGCGTGCCTTTTTTCCTCTTTGTACCACAACGCAAGATATGAAGTGTCTGATATAGACAGCGCTTTGTGAAACCAATACCCGCCACAGTGGTCTATTGGTTAAGCTGCGCGACTGTTAACCCGAAGGTCGCAGGATCGTATCCCGGCCTTGGCGGCCTCCTTTCGATGAAGGTGAAATTTTTTGAGGCACGTGTCTTTAGATTTAGGTCACGTAAATTAAAGAACTCCGGATCGTCAAAATTTGTGGGCCTTCCGTAATGGCGCCCCTCATGTTAACACCATGGCTTTGGGAAGTAAAGGCCCGACAATTATTATTGTGTGAAACCAAGAGAAATAACGTTGAAGGGACGCTGAACATAAAAAAATGACTTTAAAAGATCAAAGGCAGTCATTTGGCGTACACATGTCTGGTTCATTTCTCTCTCTTTCTCTAAAATTCGGTGTTTCGAAAGCCCGACCAGATCCTTCGCCGGTGAGTGGCATGACGCGTAGACAATATCCGCTTACTGCGTAGATGCCTCTATGCCCGTATGAGCGCCTGTAGGGCCCCAAAAATTCGCTTCTTTAATAAAGTACGTCTGAACTATGTCAACAGCACTATCATATCCGTACGAAACCGCTACAAATGCCGAATACAAACCTCACCACCAGCGGCTGGGTTGCCTCTTCGTTTCTCGCTTCTTTCTTTGTATTTTGTTCTCTCTCTCTCTCTCTCTCTCTCTTCTCTCTCTATATATATATATATATATATATATATATATATATATATATAAAGGAAGGAATTGTAAACTTAAGGGCTCGTTTGCTTTGTTAAACACAGTATTAATGAGAACTAACAGACAAAGATGCCAAGGAAAGTATAGGGAAGCTATTAGAAGTAATTGTAATGTAAATGTAAGAAGAAAGGGAAAGTGGACGAAAAGATAACTTGCCACCGCAGGATCCGAACCTGCGACCTTCGAATAACGCGTCCGATGCTCTACCACTGAGCTACGGTGGCGGTCATCTCCCCCGGGTCCACTTTATAGGGTATATATATGCATTTAGACGTGGGAGCGTCAGTCAGCGCCGCCTGACTGACGCTATATATATATATATATATATATATATATATATATATATATATATATATATATATATATATATATATATATATCCTTCTTTCTCTTTCTTTGTTTTTTCACACTTTCTCCCTGTCTTTCTCGTTCTGTCTTGCTCTCTGTTTTTTCGATCTCTATTTTCTGTCTGCTTCGTCCCATCTGTTTCCGTGTCTATCCGCTTCTTTGTCTTTCTACCGTTTTTCTATTTCTTCCATTTCTTTGTCTCTATTTCTCTTTTTTGGCATCTATTTTTATATCTCTCGCTTTTTTACATCTTTCGGTACCCTTTTTCTCGCCCACCCCAGTTATCGCATCCCACGCCGGACGAAGCAGCGTAGCGGGAGAGCGCGCGCCGTGCGCACGCGTTCGGGGAGCAAAGCAGAATATGACAAAGAGAGCGCACCGGCGTGACGATGATTTTTTCGTGCCTATATCGCGAAAAGGGCATACGATAGTCATAACAGCTCGGCCGCAAAATAATAAGTAGTCAGTTTCTCATAGACTGGTAGCATCAAGGCGTGCAGCCGCTCGAAATAAATTTGTATCTAAATCTGAATTTTCATCATTAGGGCTAAAAAATATAATAAATCTAACGAGTCTTTGTAATCGAGTCTTAATAAGTCATAGTCACTAAAAATTCAGTAGACCTCAAGACGTGTGCGACTTCGTAAATTTTGAGCATATGGACGTTTCAAACGCATTAGCGCTGTTCGCATAAACTACAGAAACTTGGAAATTATAGACTGTCCCATATCCCTTCCCGACCCGAATTTTTTCTGGGTAGAACAAAATTTTTTAATGTTCTTTTCTAGCTAAGAGGCCATTGAAAAGCATGCAAAAAAAATAAAGGAGACTGTAAGTACAATGGTTTTCTCAGGAGAACCATGTCCAGTATACTGGACACTAGGATTCATTTGTTGCACATATGGGCACACACATTCTGCTATCTTCCTTGAAAGAGTGTTGCTTTTGGCCCCGTGAGAAGGCCAATCGTCAAAAAAAACACATAAACGGTTCATTTTGACCCAAGAAAAGTTTTTCGTGGTTAGCTGCGACACATAGCGTTCAGCACCACGAAGGGGGGAAAAAAAACCCTAGGAGGGAGCGCGCACCCGTCCAGAAGTCAACCTCATGAGACGACGCTTCGTCCTCGTGCTCCATGCTCTTGTTAGATTCCCCAGCATGCCCCAGTTTCATTTTCCTATGGCTGGGTTTCAAGACTGTCATGTGACACTGCCTGTTTTTTTTTTCCCGCTCCATGTTTAGCACGATGTGCGCCAATTGAATCCTGGTGTCCAGTATACTGGACATAAATACATTCTCGCATTGTGAGCAAACTTCCTATTACAAGCGCTACACTTTTGCAACAATGTATCAAGCAGACATAGGACAGCACGCACGATTTAAATTATTTGAATTGCGCGAAGAGAGCTCCTAAAAATAAATTTGTATACATGACCACATCGTGTGCGCGCGTTTCCGCGTGGATGACGCCACTACTCCGGGAGGCGCCCCCATCAGAAAATGGGGCTGAAGGAGCAACTACATTTAAAGACATGTTGCTGGACTCTTACAGAAGCTGCCAAAGTGGTTTCAGTTCAGATTGTAGCTCTGCTTGCTTTTCTGCACCGCTTTTTTCGTTATGTCCAGTATACTGGTCGCTGGGTCGGAAAGGGATATACACCAGAATCTGACATTGTCGTCTCATCCTAGAGGTGGTAACACGCACGTCTCTCATCCTATCGTATACTCTCCGCACTAGCCTACCCTGGCTGCTAATATTAGTGAATGTAATGTAACCACCCTCTTTCCAGCGTCTTCGAAGCAAATGTGTCAACAGCACAAGCTCGTCGGTAGATGCACACCTATATACATCACCGATGGTACTATGAGCCCAACGACGGCCGCTGCAGGCCGTTCAGTCGCGGAGAATGCAGTACAGGCGGCAATCACTTCCCAAGTGAGCAAGCGTGCAAAGAAGCGTGCGTGCGTAAGTAGAAATTTCATTCGCATTTGTATTTCTATGAAAATCTGCAACGTTCAAAATAATTTCCGTAGGCATAGCTAAGTTTGCAGTGCATACAATAAAATAAAATAAATCAATATTTACTCAGTGTACCCAACAGCACTCACTCAGAACAGCTACATCTTCTTTTTAATTTTGGGAAGTGTTAGACTGAACACCACTGCAGCGTTCGCTTCATGGTGCGATACATTGCATTGAACCACACGCGAGAAAGTACACAGACCAATGCCTATTAAAAATGACACACTGCCAGCGTTTAGATCAAATATACGAGAGTTCATGTATATTTGTGGCATGAATAACAGGCAGTCAAAAGAGGAAAGCCAAGATTACAAGTAAGGACCACAGAGCCCCTTGGCTCCGAATAATGCAGACATACCTTTTAAAAGTATCCCGGAACACAGATATCGAAAAAATGGGCTGGGAGCCCTCCGCCGCAGATACTAAGATACATTTGTCTTCGACGTAAGATGACACTTCGTAGATACTTTTGAGGAAGATAAAAAAAGTATCCCATAATACGGCTACAAGAATGTAGAGACTACAATACTTCCTGTATTTTTTTTTCTGGGATGCTGATGCTCCGCAAAAACCTTTAAGTGTGGCATGACATTGTGAATAAAGTAGCAGTGCATTGAAACTTGAAAGACAGGCATATCGCTTGAATAGTTAAAAAACACCAATGCATATGACAGAGTATACAGTTATTTTGCATGCAAGACCTATTTTGCTGACATGCTGTTTTGCTGATATGACGAGCTAACTGCATTTACCATTGCTCGGTCGCCTTATCACATTATTAATGTGCATAAATTCGGGGGTGGTCACTGCCTTGACATCACCCATGTTACTTTCTTTCAGCTGGTGTTCCAATTACCCCACCAAGATGCCTCAAACCTGTGGTCCTTGGCCTCTGTCGCCTATTAAGTCACTCCTGGCATTTTGATGTCGGTACAAGGAATTGTGTCATGTATCCCCAGGGACAATGCGGTTCAGGCCCAAACGTATTCGTTTCTCAGAATAAGTGCTCCACTGCGTGTAATCGTAAGTATTCATTTTAAACAAATTGCCAAGAATGTGTGGCGTGGCAGTCGGCAATGCATGTCTCGCGAGCGCCACCTCACATGCGCTACAAGAAAGGGGAACAAAAAATCGGATGCATTTTGTCAAGTGTGCATAGGCATTTAAAGTCCATGAATACTGCATCTGATTATCATATTGCTGTTGGGTTATATGTGTATGCGAGGGGAGGGGAGGGTAACGTCCATTTCGGTTGATTACATCAAAGCTGTTTACCTCAAGCCCATGCTTTTTCCAGGCGGACAACCCTGGCTGGCTCACGTCCGTATGTAGACACCGCATGTAGGCACAAAAAAAGAATAAGGATGAAACATGTGTAGGCAGCGCAGCTACCGGAGTGCGCTTACGCTCTGACATTAGTTTGCGCTTGACTCCGTTGTGTTGTTGCGCTGCTTTAGTATGCCGTAAACGTTGCGAGAAAATGGTGAAGGCAAGATGGCGCAGCAAATTCATGCCGGAGGGAGAAAGCTAACCATGCGGGGAGGCGTTGAGTTGAACAGCGCTCACAGGGATGGCGAAAGGGATATCGCGCAAAAGCGGATAAATTTTTGAAAGATCCTGTCGACTTTTATGCCGCAAGCGAGCAAC
>JALIZH010011281.1:0-24056 GCA_030522465.1 Rhipicephalus appendiculatus
GAGTTCAGTCTGACCAATACAGGGATGCTTGAATGGTCGAGTTGACGTGGACTGGCTGGCGACGACGATAGAGCGGTGGCTGGTGGGCAAGATGTTGAGATGCCAGGGGCAGACGGGGGGCACGGACGGACGGATGGACACGGGTGGATGGACGGACGGACGGACGCCGGACAGACGTGAGCATGAGACATTAAAGGCTTTCACCTTAATACCAGCTGGGGTTGCGATTTGCCCAGATAAGTCCTCGGGCTATGTTAGCTGTCACTGAAATCAATGTAAAACTTCGCACTACCGTTGGTGGTATCTGTGAGTGGCGAGTGGTTAAGCATGAGTAGCACAACTTTCCTGCCATATTGGCTTCATGTTTCGCAGGGAAACATAAAGGACATAAAGGAAATGTGAATAGCTATGTGTTGAGTTATATACATTAATATTGCTCAAACGTTAGTACAATGTATGAAGTCATGATATGCTGTGTCGCTTGGGCAATGACGTAGGCTTTTGAAAGTCATATATATTAGCAGTACCAAAATGCTGTTGGCTGCAGTTTCAGTGACGGCGTCCCTGGTAATGGTTTCAGGAGCGGCTTATTGCGTGCCGTAGTGGAGTACGAAATGCTCGAAATCGTTGAACACGTCTAACAGCAACCGCACCACCACAAATAGAAGATTTTCTGCAGCAAGTTCGTTCAATCAAAAGCAGAGAGTGGCTCTCCATCTGTTCGGCTCTTGTATGACCTCTCATCTCCCTCCCCCCGTGAAGGTTGCTTCCGTCGTAAAGGACGACCGCCACTCCCGCGTGCAGGGAAACAAGGAGTAGCGCGGGCTAGCGGCGGCATTTAAGGGCTTCCTCTAGAAAAGGGGCTACTATACTCCCTCTCCACGTGGCCGGTTCGTTCCCGCTGCCAGTCCGCGATCGCGCCACCATTAAGCAAAGGAAGTGGACTCCCGTGCTCTCCCACACAGTTTCTGATGGTTACTCCGTGCAATCACTGTTAAGTTTCCTTGCCGGTCATGGGCAGTGCAAAAGATAATGGCATACTGACAAGTAATATCACAAGACAAGCTCGACGGGTCTCCTGATATGTGTCTCACAACACGAGGTAAACTACAGAATGGCGTGGGCACACCTGTGAGTTGTGTACCTGTATAAAAGCGTAATTTAAAGATAGACGAAAGCGTAATGGCTAATGATACACGAATTTCGTTTAATGTAGAATGCAGAGGAATATTGTAGAGGTTTCACAGCACGTCTTGCATATTACGGAGGGTTTCGTTGCAAGTGAATCATAGCACTGTTGATTGGTTGTCCATTACGGAATGCGTTGGCCTTGTGTAACGCTTAAGGTAAAGATAGACATGGGAGCTATGAAAGTATGTTCGCCAAAATGTTTATCAAGTTCAGAACAAAACATGCTCAATAAACAGTAGCAGTACAGCACATTTTTCGCAGTGCTTCACTGGTTCGTTCTCCTTTTCGTATTTGTTTGCTTGGCTTAGGTAGGATTTTTTTAAAAAGCTTTGAAACACACCATCGACTAACGGTTGTGGGAGGGGGATGTAACATTTGTAGCGTTCATCGCTTCAAAATCGTACGGATGAGAACGTGGACTGAGGTTGAATGTAAGAGAAACCGCTGTTGTTTCTACGAGTCCGCCCAGCAGCTTTACTGGTTATCAACTTATCTCCTTCACTTATCTGCCTCACAAGAAGTCTTTGTGGGCACGGAGGCACGGACAGAATGAAGGACTCACGGCACATCTTTCTTGTTGTGCAGCTCCTGGGCGTTCTTTCAGGCCATTGCCCGGATCATCGATGGCTTCCCGCCGTCCAAATTCCGTGCAGCTGCTCGACATCAACAGACCCGGATATCATCTGCTCAGCCGCTGAATCTTTACGTGTGCTTGAAAGCGCAGCACCCAGCCTTCTCAACAGCGCCACTGCTTGCCCTATACATGAGCAACGCAGTACAACGTCAGCGATATCGTCACGGCTGATAGCGGGTGGTTTAAAAGCACACACCACCTGCCACCCCGCCAGTGGGCACGGAGGCACGGACAGAATGAAGGACTCACGGCACATCTTTCTTGTTGTGCAGCTCCTGGGCGTTCTTTCAGGCCATTGCCCGGATCATCGATGGCTTCCCGCCGTCCAAATTCCGTGCAGCTGCTCGACATCAACAGACCCGGATATCATCTGCGCAGCCGCTGAATCTTTACGTGTGCTTGAAAGCGCAGCACCCAGCCTTCTCAACAGCGCCACTGCTTGCCCTATACATGAGCAACGCAGTACAACGTCAGCGATATCGTCACGGCTGATAGCGGGTGGTTTAAAAGCACACACCACCTGCCACCCCGCCAGTGGGCACGGAGGCACGGACAGAATGAAGGACTCACGGCACATCTTTCTTGTTGTGCAGCTCCTGGGCGTTCTTTCAGGCCATTGCCCGGATCATCGATGGCTTCCCGCCGTCCAAATTCCGTGCAGCTGCTCGACATCAACAGACCCGGATATCATCTGCGCAGCCGCTGAATCTTTACGTGTGCTTGAAAGCGCAGCACCCAGCCTTCTCAACAGCGCCACTGCTTGCCCTATACATGAGCAACGCAGTACAACGTCAGCGATATCGTCACGGCTGATAGCGGGTGGTTTAAAAGCACACACCACCTGCCACCCCGCCAGTGGGCACGGAGGCACGGACAGAATGAAGGACTCACGGCACATCTTTCTTGTTGTGCAGGTTGGTGGTTCCTTTCTCTTGCCATGCAAATGTTACAAGACTAGTGACCGGTTTGCGATTGTGCTTCCGTGCCCAGAAGCATTGTTCGAACCTGTCTCTTCTTTGCTGCTTATGCTTTGTGGCGACATTGAAGAAAACCCAGGGCCTGACAAGGCCATTACGGAACTAATTCAGATGGTTAAAGAGACAAATGAGCGTTGTATTAGAATTGAGACTAACCAATCCAGTATGTCACGGGCATTGACCGATCTTAAGGTTTCCCACGAGACAGTCGCGACTGCTGTGGCCGACATTACAGTGCGGCTGCAAACAGTAGAAAAAAGGGTTAACGACCTTCCAAATGTGCAACAAGAACTATCTGTCACACGCCAATCACTAATTCGCGTGGAACAAGAGACTATTCAGCTACGAGCCCGGCTTGACGAGGCCGAAGACCGGTCTCGACGTGATAACCTGCTATTTTACGGCTTACCAGACGTTTCGGATGAAAACGCGCACCAATCTGAAGAAAAAATTATCGCGATGGCCCGTGACAGGCTGGATGTTCGCTTATCATCCGAAGACATAGCACGCGCACACCGAATAGGCAGATACGTGGCAGGCAAGAATAGACCGCTCATTGCTAAATTTTGCAATTCCAAGTCGAAAATGCTCCTACTGTCTAAGAAATCTATCTTACGGGGTAGTGGCATTGGCATTTCTGAAGACTTCTCTGCATCAACTCGCCATGCTCGTAAAAAGCTGACAGAGTTCGGCATTGGTTTAAAAACGGCGTTCAATCTGCGGTACAAAAGGCTATGTGCAAACAATAAGTGCTATGTGTTTGATGCTCTCGCCAACACTGTCTGTGAGGCACCTTCCGCACCAGTCGCCGCTGCCGCTGCCCCGAGGGCGACCAGATCAGGTCGTCCTTATTCTGCCGCTAGCTAGGAGAGTGCGAGGGGTGGTGGCTCACCATCACCATCAGTGCTTTCAATTCTTTATGCCAACATTCGCAGCCTTATTCCGAAAAGAGACAGTCTGAGTGCTTTAATCAATGACACGGATGCTGATATAATTCTTTTATCTGAAACCTGGCTATCCGACCAAATTGCATCGCGTGAACTTTTTCAATGCCAAAAAACATTCACTGTACTTCGTTGTGATCGCTCTGAGAGAAGGGGTGGCGGTGTCCTCATTGCCGTTAATGAATGTTTTGAATGTTCGCTTTTAAATATCCCGTGCAATTTAGAAATAGTGTGGTGCTGCGTAACCATTTGTTTCCAAAAGATGGTTTTTGGCATCTGCTACCGACCGCCTAATTCTAACGGCTCTTTCTGCGAAGAAATTCATGATTGCTTAAGCCATATTTCGACACTATTTACCGGTATTCCTGTTTTCCTTCTAGGGGATTTTAATTTTCCATCAATCCAATGGTCATATCCATGCCCGCTTGCAGAGCCTGCTTCAGCTGAAACTAGTGCTTTCCTATCCACTTGTTTGGATTTCAATCTATCACAGCTAGTCAGTCTTCCCACACGTGTTACTTCCACCACATCACACCTACTAGATTTGATACTAACGTCATCACCTGATACTACATCAGAAATAACTCATTTGCCCGGACTCAGTGACCATGACGTGCTACATTTTTCAATTTCTGTACCGAGGACTAAAAGGAGCAATCGCTTTAAACTGATAAAAGATTATAATAAGGCTAACTTTGACGCTATCAACACCGAGCTTTCTTCGTTCCTCGAGAGCTTTTGTCTTTCATACACTGACGCTTCGGTCGAAGAATTGTGGGCATGTTTTAAAGACAAAATACTGCGTCTAATAAAAAAACATATCCCTGTAAGGAAGGTATATCAGTCATCCAACGCGCCTTGGTACACAAGGTACCTTAACCGGCTATCTAACAAAAAAGGTAGGCTCTTTCGTGCTGCAAAGAAATCGGCATCTGCTGATAAGTGGTCCACTTATGCCACCGCAGCAAAAGCATACTCCAGTGCTCTGAGGGAAACTAAATTTAATTTTTATAATAACACACTTCCGTCATTACTCCAAACCAACCCAAAGCGCTTTTGGAACGTCGTGAAAAGCCGGGATAATCAAACAATAAGTCTTAGTGATGAATCAGGTGAGACGATCCCAAGCAGCCGTTGCGCTTCTGTACTCAACATCGTGTTTTCCCGTTCATTTTGCTCCACCCACTCTGGCATCTGTCCACAGTTCATTGCGCCTAGCTACCTTCCAATGGAACCCATTTTTCTCGACTCTTCTGGTATCCGTTCCATCATTAAAAATTTAAAAAGATCCTCCTCTTGCGGTATCGATGGCATTACGTCCAAATTTCTGCAGGCTACTGCCGAATATAGTTCCATTCTACTAAACCTTATTTTCACGAAATCATTGAACAACAGTTCTTTACCTAAAGACTGGAAAACAGGCAAGGTGATTCCACTTCATAAATCTGGTGACACACACAACCCGCAAAACTATAGACCTATTTCCTTGACATCAATACCTTGTAAAATATTTGAACACGTCATTTTCACACATCTAGTCAATTTTTTGGAATCAAATAAGTTTTTTCATACTAGTCAGCATGGGTTCCGTAAGTCCTTTTCATGCGAAACGCAATTATTAACATTTTGCAATGATCTTCAAGCATTTCTAGACGCCGGGTTTATAGTAGACTGTGTATTTTTAGATTTCGCGAAGGCTTTTGACCGAGTCAGTCACCACTTACTCTTATTAAAACTCAGCCAGCTAAACATTGATCCCTTGGTCTTCAATTGGATTCGAGAGTTTTTGTCTAACCGAACGCAATATGTGAGCACTAATGATAACGACTCTCCTGAAATACCGGTTGGCTCTGGCGTACCTCAGGGCTCTGTTTTAGCACCACTACTTTTTTTAATATACATCAATGATCTTCCTAACCAAATCGCAAGTTCCATTTGTCTATTCGCCGACGACTGCGTTTTATATCGCAAGATTGATAGTTGTAATGATACGTTAACACTCCAGCATGATCTAAATAACATTTCAACATGGTGTAAGCTCTGGGTAATGGACCTTAACGCGTCGAAATGCAAAACAATGAGAATTTCCCGTAATAATCTGGCATGCCCTACTTATTTACTTAATAATCTTTCGCTTGATCAAGTGCTGTCTTATAAATATCTCGGTGTGCATATTACTAACAATCTCTCCTGGAAAAAACACATTGAATACATCACGTCGAAAGCTAACCGCATGCTTGGCTATTTGAAACGCAACTTTTCTTCAGCTCCCCCGAAACTGAAACAACAGCTCTACATTACTTATGTTAGATCAAACCTTGAATACGCATGCTCGATATGGGACCCTGGCCATGCTACTCTAACAAACATAATAGAAAGTGTGCAAAATCGAGCGGCCCGTTTCATCCTTAACAATTACCATCGAACTGCTAGCGTCACTAACATGAAACGTACACTTGGCATTCCCCTCCTTTCTTCTCGCAGGAAATCATCTCGTCTTTGCCTTTTTCATAAGATGTACTATCACAACGATGAGCTAAAGTCCCGATACATTGCACCAGCATCTTATATCTCCCCGCGTGTCGATCATCCTTTCAAAGTTCATGTACCTTCACAACGCACAGTCGCCTACTCATATTCATTCTTGCCAAAAACATGTCACGAGTGGAATCGCCTGCCTGCGTCACTAGTCGCTATCAGAGACACAGACCGTTTCCGCAAAGCACTAACTAATACACTATAAACCTGCATCAAGCTGTCTCACAGCTACATTTACGATTTTGTTGTTTGATTACCACTCATTTCTATCCCAGGTATTTCTTTTCTGAACATTTCATTGTTTTACTTTGTTACTTTGTGCTGATGTTCTTGCTATTTTTGTAATTCGATAGATTTATTTTTGTGCCTCTTCCTGTATCGTTATATAATCGATATCGGTTTGTTATACATTACCTTTCGTTATTATGGCTGCCGTATTTTTTTTCTTTTATCTTGCGTCCTATTGTCGCTAGCTAATGTATAACCATATATTATTACCATCTGTGTTCTGTTACCTAGAGTATTTTTCTTTCGATGTTATTTTATTTTTCCTCTAATTTTCTTTGTATAATACTTATTTTTGTGCATTGTATTGATTTATTTTAGCCCCTCCCCTCTACAATGCTTCTTGTAAGCCCTGAGGGTATCAATAAATAAATAAATAAATAAATAAGACAATGTCGCCTAAGTAGCACTCACTTCAATGTCGAATTCACCACACTGCGAAGACAATCAGCGAACATTGCCCCGCACACAAATCGCATCACGAGCCGTCGTCGTCTTCCCAAGCCAAAGAAAACCATACTTGTGAATCAAGTAAAGCGGCACGGGACGTTCTCAAGTGGGAACCTGCACGGGACGAGCATCGAGCGAAGCAAACAGCGATGAAGAGAGGACAGAACCGGATTCAAGCAATCACCATCACGAGATGGAACACAAAGAAAGCAGGAAGCAAGAAACGCCAACTGCGAGGGTGCGTGTTTGAGTGGACGCCTAAAGGGAAGTGCGTAGAGGGCGGAAAACTGGCACCCGCTTGCCCTGCTGCAACTTCACCCTAAGGTATGGTCAAGGAGCACACGCGAAGACGATTCCCGGGCACGCCTGGGCAGTGAGCGCAAATTGAAAATCGAAACTGAAATAAGGCAAGGCCAACCACTTCACTTACGATGCCGGCAAAAAGTAAAAGAAACGATATTTCGATTGCCAGGAAACGAAAAGAAAGGGGCAGCGTGGCAGTGGGAACTACCGCTGGAAAACCTGGGCAGGTCAGTGACGAGAGCCAGTAAGAGCGAAGCGAATTGATGACAACGAAGCAGCGACTTCTAGGAGAAAAAAAAACTACAAAAGTGCCTGCACCACACAAACAATGTCAGCAAGATAGAAGGGATAAAATACAAAGATTGCAAAGGAGCTCATCGATTCGAACTGGCGCACGGCGTTACCGTGCAATGAGAAGACCGGCTGAGTGAAACAAAAAAACAAACTAGAAAAGATTAGCGATGCTAAAAAGAAGAAAAATGAAGGAAGAGTCGAGACCGGGATCTGTGATAAGTGCAAGCGAGAAAACGGTCTGATTCGCCAAAAAATATTGCTGCCTTCTTGAAAAACAGCATAAAATACCCTCGATTTCACTTTAGAGCTTGAAATCGCCGACGTGGAGCGGAAATGTGCCCGCAGGAAGACGGAGACACAAACAGGGACTGGTTAAACGGGGCTGGTGCGTGGTCCATGGGCGATGCCTCCAGCGCGTCGTCGGCTGCCAACAAATCCAGCATGGTGTGCCAGCACGGCCCGAGCGGCGGGCATCGCCAGTTGCGCGAGCGCAGAGTCAGCGTAATCGAGCAGCGCTTGTACACCAGCCATGAGTAGTTATTTTGTTTGCCAATAGATGACGTCAAAAGCGGGCGTGTTTTCTATAGCCGTCGGTTCACGAAGCAGTACGCAGGCCACGCGCTCGGGTGTTCTCTTTCATAAACGGCGACAGTGTACAAACCACCCACATCACGCGATAAGCGCGCGTGCAAGGGTGACAACACTGTGCAGGCGGTAGAGGTGGGAGACGTGTGTGCATAGCAACCAGTGGGACGACGACCTTAATAGAGCGCCCTTCGCGCCATCTCGCCGGTGACTTTGAGCGTATCTATCTATCTATCTATCTATCTAGCCGCCTACGACTTTGTGTTCTCCTGGCCGTATCGTTAATGGGATTTATACCAAATTTGGTATGGCATAACATGACTATATGACGATCAAATATGGCTGGTCATATCATGACTAACTTGTCATGAAAAGTGTGATTTACATGCCACGCTCATGGCACGCTCGCGGCCGTTTCATTAGCTTGATATACAGCAAATTTGGTATTGTGTGACGTGACTGTATGACGAACATAAATGACCAGTGGTAACATGGAAATCATGACTTGTCATGTCCGACATGACTTACATGCAACGCTCATGGCGCGCTCGCGGCCGTTTCGTTAGCTTGATATGCACCAAATTTGGTATTGAGTGACATGACTGTATATCGAACATAAGTGGCAGGTGGTAACATGAAAATCTTGGCATGCATGTCATCTACAACGCCATTTACATGCCAAGCCCATGGTGCGCTTGCGTCCAGTTCGCTAGCTCAGGTGTCAGAGGCGAGAAGAGGAGTGACATGCTGGAAACGACAGGCCACCTAAAAGCAGCTGCTAAGCAGGAAAGATAGAGCACACACCTCACTTCAAGAGTATTCTCGGGAATCGACAGTTCTCACGTTGCAGGCAAGTAAATCGTATCAACGAGGCTCGGTTACTGTAAATTATATTTGTAATATTTCAAAGATTTATTATGCCTCAATATTTATTACATATTTTCTTTGTAAAAAGCGTTTCAGGACCTTTTCCAACCTTATGCATGTAACGGTTGCAACGCTGTGTATGTTCGAAGGGAGTGAATCAATGCCAATCTCACTCTGGATGCCTTTTGTTCTACATGTGTAAAGTAGTAGCTCATTATTAGTTATTGAAGTGTGTTTTCATTTGTTTTAGCAATTTTACCACTGGAGCCACGAGTTATTAACGAGATAGAAAATATATTGTTTACTCGGCAAACTACGCCACTTTAAAGCCTCAGAAGCTCAGTAATTTTTAATGCGTTTTGGGGGCATCTTTGAACAGTTTGCTTCATTTGCAGACAAAAATAGATTGTGATTTTTCCTGTTTATTGAAAAAAGAATGTTCCTCGTTGGCTGTTCTGTAACTGAACGTTAGAAAGGTTTGCAGATGTCACTTTCACTGCATAACTTTTTAGCAGAGGTTGGCTTCGTACTTCCGTCCATTTATCCTTTTTTTCTTTTACTTTAACTGACCATAAAAAGAGAACGTGCTTCAAAAACTCAGTGTGTGGGCGGGGATTGATTGCGATCCAGTTCATGATAATGATCATTTTCTATCAACGACACACGGTGAATCTCGCCCTTAACACCTCTGCCGTAAAAGCAAGTGATCATTAGTTACCTTTACAGCGTAATTGATGTGTCTTCTTCACAAGTAAAACATTATGGTTTGGTTAATAGGATATTTCTTTTTACAGACACCTCCAAAAGACTTTATAGGACCCTGCATTGTATCGGGAAAAAAAAAAAGAAGACTCCTCATTTGCGGCAGCGAGCTGGAAACTTTTCGTGTGAGTGGAGACGGCCCCAGAGAAGGAACTAGTGGTGTGCCTATGCCTGTACTGCATGGAAGATTTGGCATATTCAGCAGCATGTGGCCAACTGCTTGGCTTCGTCCAGTCAGTCGCAAAGCGGGGCTCAGGCAAATAGGTATCATCAACACAAACAACCCTAAGGAGTTTGTTCACTGCGTTGCGCATTTAAATAGACAGTGTATACCGAATTAACCTTCCTCAGCATTACGCAAATATTTCCGCTGTCAACTGTGTAACTTCTCTTTTTAGCTGTGGTTTCGTTGCATCGCGTTTCCTGGGTGTGTATACTACATGAATAAAAAAATGTACGGGTCGTACATCTTCTGTTGCTTATTATCTTCGTGTTTCTTGGAATAAAACGCCAGACAAATATAATTTGATCAGGTATTTTCGGCGAACAACAGGGAAAACTGAATGCTTAAAGGGAGAAATACTGTCCTATCGTCCCACACATTGTGCGCATGGTTCACTATCTTCGAACGCCCAGCGCGGCACAGCGTGTTTGATATAGCACTCGCCGCTCTGTGCAAAGAAATAGGGAGAGGCCTGTGTACACTTTATATTGTTTTGCATCCTTGAAATGCACCAGGGTTTACCCAAACCGCTTGTTAATTGATTAGTTTCAGCGTAAACGGGGGCAGTGTCTTGCGCAATCTCTTTGTGGAACATTCAGCAACTGCTTCGCCTGCCTGCTGCTAAGATGGAGACGAAAGAAGAGGACTGTGGGCAAAGCTTGCTTCGGAGAAGCGATGCAAGCCGACATCGACCCGTGCTTCAAGCTGACTAGCATCTGCGCCCAAGGAGAGACGGGGGAGGGAGTGGGGTCACCCCACTCCATCTCTTTCTCCTGTGGCGCAGATCCTCGGCGCCGTCTTTAAGCGTGCGTAATGGTCACGCCATAATATGCGTGTAAAAAAACTTGAAACGCACGCTTAGGTAAGCGTGGGATTCTTCAGAGTGTAGGCGTGATCGGTAAGCGTGGAGAAATATCACGCATACCTTAGGCGTGTAAAAAACTTAAAACGCACGCTCAGGGAAGCGTGGGATTTTTTAGAGTGTACTTCTACGGACGCTCCTTCACCATCGTGACAGACCGCCATTCTCAGTGCTGGCTGGTAAAGCTGCGTGATCCATCCGGTCGAATAGTACGTTGGACACTTCGTCTACAGGAGTACGACTTCATGGTTTCCTATAAAAGTAGTAGCCGGCACGCTGATGCAGACTGCCTTTCGCGGCTGCCGCTTCCCACGACGGACTGTGCCGCGGACAACTTCGACGGGTATATGGCATCGTTGGAGCCAAGATTTCCTGACAAGAATACATTTAGCACTGAGCAGCAAGAGGAAAGTACTACAGAGCAACTTCTTGCTAACTCGTTTTTACCTACGCGACGGGCTACTATACAAGAACTATTCTTCTACAGGTTCGCGATATCTTCTGCTAGTGCCGAAGAGCCTCCGTGTTTCCATGTTCAGAGCCATGCATGACGATCCAACATCCGGCCATTTAGGAGCAACGATGACTCTCTACCGCCTTCAAGAAAGGTTTTACTGGCCCAAGATGCGTCAGATCACGCAACAATACGTGTCTAGCTGCAACGAATGTCAACGTCGCAAGCGCCCTACAACTACTCTACCTGGTCGACTTCGTCCTGTGCCGCCTCAAGAACTCCATTTGAGCAAACTGGAATTGACCTTCTTGGTCCCTTTCCGCGGTCCTCCAACGGAAACTGTTGGATTGTCGTGTGAGCCGATAATCTGACACGATACTACGACACGGCTGCTATACCATCGGCTACTCCACGTGACGTGTGCCTCGTCATGCTACGCTTTGTGATTTTCCGACACGGACCTCCCTAAGTCGTTATTAGCGATCGTGGACGCCAGTTCACGCCCGACGTGGTCGAAGAGATGCTTCGTCTATGTGCTTCAACTTTTCGACACTCTACGCGCAATCACCCTCAAACAAATGGTATTACTGAACGCACAAACAGAACTCTCATCAGATCACAAAAACTGGGACGATGTGCTGCCTTTCATCACTTATGCATTCAACACCGCACAGCATGAAACTACCGGCTACAGTCCCTTCATTCTTCTGTTAGCTAGACCACCACGCTACACACTCGACACGATTTTCCTATTTCTAGACCACGATGATATCTGCGTTTCCGAGACTATGTGCTCTATGGAAGAGGCCCGACGTCTCGCTCATTTGCGCACCTCTTGCTTCGCAGCAACGCTCGAAGGTACGTTTCGACCGGAGACGCCCACACGTCACATATGAACCCGGTGAATTGGTGTGGCTACGGACACCAGTGAGACAACGTGGATTATGTTAAAAGCAGCTGGCACAGTATGTTGAACCCTATGTTCCTATTGACCGCATAAGCGAAGTAACTTACCGCGTTGCTCACCTCCACGCCAATGGCCGACGTGCTGCAAAGACTGAACTTACACACGTCTGCGCGCGGAGAGATGTTACAGCCGTAGTGTCGGTATGTGCACCTCTGTGTAGTGGGTCTGGGGATGAGAGAGATGAAGAGGAAGGAGACGCGCTTGGTGTTAGCGACAACCTCGGTGTGAACTCAAGGCCGCTGAGACTACCGCTGCGTCGCCTCTCAATAAAACCCTTCCGTGGACGTGACAGATATATATATATATATATATATATATATATATATATATATATATATATATATATATATATATATATATATATATATATATATATATATATATATATATTGTAATGATGACAAAGCGGTGCTCGGGCACGGGCGCATACCCGGCCAGCGGAAGAGAAGGAAGACGAGGACCAGATAAAGAACAGCCGGCCCGTAGCAAGGGCGTTGTCTCTTGTCTGAGTCCTTACAATGGCGCAGTCGTCGAAAACCAAGCCTTAAGGTAGACACCGCCTGTGCCTGTGCGTCTTCGCCGTTCCGGGGACCAGCCATTCAAGGAAAGCTGTCCACGCTTCCTCGGCCATGGAACCCTTCTACGAACCACGTCACCAGGCACAGTTCGGGGACGGCGTGTATGCCTCCTCGTCACTTCTCAACCTCCCGGTGCTGCGAACGCCGTACGGGGACGGCGTCCAGGCCTCCTCGGCGGCTGGACTTCCCAATGGCAAGGGTCCCGTGAAGATGACCCTCACATCTTCTGAGCCTTCAACGGACGCCGTCCACGCGTCCTTGTTCATGGATTCCGCAGCAGTGCGCACCGGGGATGCGGTATCCTCAGCGAATGCCGCCCCTACTTCCACGGGTGCCTCATCCGATGGTCTCGTAGAGTTGATGCATGCCCTCACACAACTGTCGAAACAGCTCGACGTCTTCACGCCGTTCGACTCCGTGTTCACGCCTGCCGCGTCATCATCGGCTGTTTGGGCAGTGCCGGAGTTCCGAGGCTTCCAAGACGACGCTGCCTTGTGCATTGAGGTCATCAATTCTTTCGGTTCTCGCCATGCATGGCGCGACAACCAAAAATGGCTGGTGGCCATAGACCGGCTTCGTGGTGCTGCCGAGGCATGGCGTAAATACGAAGGCGTCAAGCAATCGTCCTGGCTTCAATGGAGTGCACGGCTCATCGCTGTTTTCGGCCGGATTTGCCACGAAAACTGCGAGTTCAGCCAGACGCCTGCCGAGGACGGAGCTCAAGAGGAGCACCACCTCGAGGCTGCAGCTCAACAGTGCAGCTCACCATCCTGCCCTCGCACAAACACCGGACTCGGCTTGTTCAAGCAGCCAGTCCCGAGGGATAACCTGCCGCTGAGTTTCGGTGGCCGAATCAACGACGTGGCACCGCCACATACACTACAGCGAGCCACCCAATACCGAACGCGACCGCTTCCAACGGTACAGGTCCACGTTGACGGAATCGGCGACCTTACGGCTGTTGTGCAAACCGGATCTCCACGTACTGCGCTGCATCGACGCCATGCCCCAGCCGCCCTCCAGCCTTGGTCCGAGGCACCCCTGAGCGGCCTCGGCAGAAGCGTGTTGCCAGTCGGTGCGCTGGATTTGCAGTTACAGACCGAAGCCGGCAGTTACTACCTTACCGCCGTTCCCGTCATCGAGGACTTGCACGCTGACATGGTTTTGGGAGCTGACTACCTCCCTGTCTGGTGAGGTTCAACTCATCATAGATGGCGGCCGAGTTAAGCTTCACTGCTTGACACCGAGCATTTCCTCGGCCCCGAATTTCCCAGTTGGAAGACTGCAGTCACAGATGTCCAGCAACGAGAGCATCCTCAGTGACCAGCCGAAGGCACATCTGCCTACTTCACGGCAGTCATTGGCCGAGTGTGCGAGTGCTCCGCTCAATGAATCCATGGCTGCCGACGACACATTTCTGGAAGACATGCCTGCTTTGTCGGGATTTGCCGGGGGCGGCATGGCCGAAGCTAGCGCTGCACCGCAAGCAGATGGAGCCATCATCGGCTCTTCTGGCCGCCTAGCGTGCAATTCTGCTGACAACGACGGGCAGTTAAGTCTCACTTCCAGCTTACCAGCTAATTGCCGTGCGGATCACCACGAGGCAGTCTGCGTCAATGGGGAATCCGATGCTGATCGGTCAGACGGCGACCAGCTCGCACGAAGCAGCGACATGACGCCTTCATACAACCCTGGCGCCTGCAGCGAGGTGTGCAGCCATGGTGCTGTTAACCTGTGTGAACGTCGCGGTAGACAGCCATCCGATAGCACCTTGTTTCCTCACGGCCGCGGAAGAGGAGAGTGCGGTGACGGCAGCGCAGAGCTTTCTCCGTCATCGCAGCCTGTCCGAACTCGCAGGCGTACTTCGTTAGGGCAAGAATTTGCCTCCTCTCCTGGTCGGCATGGAACGACCGGCACGACACAGTCAGTGGCGTGCCGGTCAAGACACACCGTGGCCGTGAGCAAGACACACCGTGGCAAAGCAAGACACACCGTGGCCGTGACCGGCCTCTGCGAGACAGCCAATGCCGCCCGCCGGAGGCATTAGTTCTACCTGTGGTGGTTCATGGACCAGGTCCTCTGAATGTTTCCACCTCCGAAGAGATGACCGCCGCCAGAGAAGAGCTAGCTTTGGCAGGACTGCATGTACGCAGCGTGGCCGAGTGTAATGATGACAAAGCGGTGCTCGGGCACGGGCGCATACCCGGCTAGCGGAAGAGAAGGAAGACGAGGACCAGATAAAGAACAGCCGGCCCGTAGCAAGGGCGTTGTCTCTTGTCTGAGTCCTTACAATATATATATATATATATATATATATATATATATATATATATATATATATATATATATATATATATATAGGAAGGAATTCTAAACTTAAGGGCTCGTTTGCTTTGTTAAACATAGTATTAATGAGAACTAACAGACAAAGATGCCAAGGAAAGTATAGGGGGAAGCTATTAGAAGTAATTGTAATGTAAATGTGGAGAAATGAAAGTGGACGAAAAGATAACTTGCCACCGGCAGGATCCGAACCTGCGACCTTCGAATAACGCGCCCGATGCTCTACCACTGAGCTACGGTGGCGGTCATCTCCCCGTCCACTTTATGGGGTATATATGTGTACTTAAGCGTGGGAGCGTCAGTCAGCGCCGCCTGTTGCCATTACGGCGAGTGTGGAACACTCTTTTTTGCCTGTAGGCGTCACGTAGTACGTGATCTTATTACGAGAGGGCAGCTGACTGGTCATCCCTCGCATACCACCTGAAGGCATCAAGTCTGCCAGAACGAGACCCTCGTTATGAATGAAGGAAGGAATTGTAAACTTAAGGGCTCGTTTGCTTTCTTAAACACAGTATTAATGAGAACAAACAGACAAAGATGCCAAGGAAAGTATAGGGGAAGCTATTAGAAGTAATTGTAATGTAAATGTGAAGAAATGAAAGTGGACGAAAAAGATAACTTGCCACCGGCAGGATCCGAACCTGCGACCTTCGAATAACGCGTCCGATGCTCTACCACTGAGCTACGGTGGCGGTCATCTCCCCGTCCACTTTATGGGGTATATATGTGTACTTAAACGTGGGAGCGTCAGTCAGCGCCGCCTGTTGCCATTAAGGCGAGTGTGGAACACTCTTTTTTTGCCTGTAGGCGTCACGTAGTACGTGATCTTATTACGAGAGGGCAGCTGACTAGTAATCCCTCGCTGACTCGTAATCCCTATATATATATGTGTGTATATATATATATATATATATATATATATATATATATACAGGGCGTTTTTTTTAAGCAATACAGATTTTTCCTTTAAAAAGTATAATAGTTAGGCACTTGTCGTCTTCGCAGCTCATTTTCTAGGCCGAGGCGGAAAGATTTTACCACTAATTAGATCACCCTGAAATTGCTAATTAAGAAAAATAATTTAATTAACTTTTTTAATTATCAATTTTAGGGCAATTGTTTATATGGCGAAGTTGTTTTACGTCACAGCTTATGGCGAGCCCAATTTTTAAAAATCGAAAATATCGCGTGTAGTTTGAGAGATCCATCGTCGAATTCCGGCTTGACGCAGCACGTGGCGCGCCCGGTGCGTCAGTTTCGGTATCTACCGCACCGCGGTCTGGAAATTCGACGATGGATCTCTCAAACTACACGCGATATTTTCAATTTTTAAAAAATTGGGCTCGCCATAAACTGCGACGTAGAACAACTTCCCCCATATAAACAATTGCCCTAAAATTGATAATTAAAAAATTAATGAAATTATTTTTGTTAATTAGCAATTTCTCAGTGATCTAATTAGTGGTAAAATCTTTCCGCCTCGTCCTAAAAATTGGCTGCGAAGGCGACAAGTGCCTAACTATTATAGTTTTTTAAGGAAAAATCTGTATTGCTTAAAAAAACACCCTGTATATATATATATATATATATATACCTGCCATCACGGTGACGGCCATGGTGAAAGTGACGGAAACACCAGCCGTTGTTGTCCATAAATACTAAACAACGAAGCGGAATACAAAGAAATACTGCGATTGCTACGTGCCACAGTCAGCGATATGCATTTCGTGGCGTTGTATTGGAGTGCGCCGTCATATTTTAACAGCGAAGCAGTTAAAGCGCGCCGAAGAAGGTCGCTGCTCACCAAAAAACTACCATTATGGAGAAATAGTATGTGTCACACAATTTACGCAAATCCCGCTACTCACTGCTCAAACATGGCCTGTAGTAACCCTAAATGGGTGAGAGAACGAGTACAGGTAAAGAAAGCAAGGGCTAGAAAAGGGCAGTGATCCCGAAGGGGGAGAGATGCGATGGTGAGCAGGAGGTGAAGAAGGAGGGGGACTGTAAATAACACAGAAAGGATGGAAACTGAGGATTAGGTAGAAAGAGGTAGCAAAAGAGAGAAAATAAGGTAGAAAGAAAGAGGAAGCAATGATCGCTTCGTCTAGCGACCAGATACCGCACCAGCTGGCCAAGCCACGCATGCACGGTAGATAACTTAGAAGTACTTGTTGCTGGGCTAGTTGGTTCATCATACTGAGGGAGACTTTAAGACGCCTAAAACACCGCAAGAAGAACGAAGCAGAGGGAAAGAGCGTCACTCGCAACTGATTTAGTCGCAGGAGAAACGCAGGAAATATATATGCCGCACCACACATGCGCGAACCGCACTGCGTCACCTGGTCACACATATCAAAAACACGAGGTCACTGAAAAGGCATATCTATTCAATCAACGAAGAGCAAAACTGAAACTCAGACATGCGCAAAACCACTGATGTGTCACTTATACACAAGTCGCCTTTTTTCTTTATCCAAAACGCTTCCATAATTTCCCGGGCCAGAGCGTCTGGGCTTTTGGCAAGAACAAAAACGCTTGAAACCTTGCCTCACAAGAACAGGAATGGCAGTGTGCAGGCAAATGTGCTGCCGAATTACTTCGAAGTGACAGTTCATGTTCTCTAACTTTGACGTTCAAACACCGACCAGTTTGGTCGATGTAAACCCGGCCACAACTAAGGGGGATTTCATACACCACGCCCACCGAACAATCCACATACGTCGAAGCGTGTTTCTTCCCACAAGTGGAGACCCTCGGTGGTTTAGAAATACGTGGGCATAGGCCAGCCAACTTTCGTGGCGCAGAAAAAACTACAGGTACATTGTACCTGTTAGCCACGTTCTTGATGTTGTGTGCTACCTTATGAACATAAGGTACAACCATAGGTCGTTTGACCATGGGCTGTCTGCTTTTTCTTGCGCCCTTCAACTTTTGAAGGAGGGTTTCGGAAACGGATACAACGAGAGAGTTAGGATAGCCAGCTGAATGCAGCCGCCTAACCTGATTCATGTAACTATCCTGCATTCTGTGAGGACAAGATTTCACCAGCGCTCCCTCGAGACACATGGTCGCAATGGCCCTTTTAACAAGTTTAGAATGGGCCGCATCCAAAGGCAAAAGCTCTTTGCGTGAACGTGGGAGATAAGCCCAGCACACGTGTCGCTCCGAGAAAGTAATTCTCAAGTCTAAAAACAGCAAATTATAGTCACTGGGAAGCTCATGCGTGAACGAAAGGCCGTTAGCATGTTGTCTGAAAAGTGCTAAAATTTCATCCACTGAGCTAGTGGTGGTCATCAAAGGGTTAGTGTTTAAAATTACTAAAAAAATCGTCCACATACCGAAAGACTTTCAGCACCTTTGCATCGTCAAGTTCTTGAGCCAATTCTGTGTCAAAGGAAGCTAAAAACATGTTGCACAACACTGGAGCGACACAAGAGCCAATGCTAATTCCTTTTCACTCAACATAAAGATGGTCATCATTCAATACAAAAGTCGAGGTGAGATAAAGTTCTAACAGCGTCATGAAGTTATCTAGAGATATGCCTGCGGCCCTCGAACGCTAGAACTCCGTTCGTTTCAATACAGGTTCTAACAATTTTAAATAGCTCTGAGTGCGGCACAGAATAGAATAGGTCTTCTACATCGACTGAGAAGCCATACGCACCACCCTGGAAGCGCTGGAAAGTCTGCGTAACGTCATTCGAGTTCTTAACTGCAAACGGGTCTCTGACCTGTACCGTGCTAAGGTGCTTAAGCAGAAATTTGCTTACGTGCAGCTGCCACGAGTCGCGTTCACTCAGGATGCACGTGAAGGGCATGTCCCCCTTGTGTGTTTTAGCACTGAAGAACACAGATAGGGTTCCTTGCTTGGAAGCGCTAATGGCCTTAGGCAGTTTTGAAAGTTCGAGATCCTTGCACAGCAGAATAGCCTTAGCCTTTACCTTAGTTGCTTGCGACTTCACTGTAACGAAGTTCTTGTGCAGAGCCTGTGTAGCTTTTTCACCAAAAGCTTTTGCTGTCAGTACCACGAAACCACCCTCCTTGTCGGCTTGCATGAGCTGTAGGTTGTTCTTCCGGAAGTACGTGACAACTTCTTTAGTAGGATCCTTAGGGTGAAGATGCGTTCGCTGAACGTTCTTCGAAAGACTGTCCACCCCATCCAAAAGGCACCTTTTTCCATCCTCTCCCGAAGCACAGTTGGCTATCCTCCTATTGGTGGCCAGTAGCTCGTGAGCACGAAGGGTCGGTGGTACCGAGAACTTGTTACCTTTCTTCAGCAAGCTTGAAATTCTTTCAGGTAGCTACACGTTGTCTAGCAAACGAAGCTCAGCTGGTTTAGCCGATTCGCACCTGGGTTTCTTCGGCAAAACGTTTAGTGTGCATCTCCACCAAAACTCCGTTGTCTGGGCGATTACTCGATGAAAAGTTTTTAACTTGCGATGAGCAAACCACCCTGTGTCCACCTCGAAGCACTTCGCTTGTAGACAGTCTTGTAGAAACCGGATTTGCCTACAAACTTCAGATTTCAAAATTCGGCTTACCCTCTTCGCATGGCCCATTGAAGGCTTGACTGGTCCAAACAAGGCCTGCACTTCAAGAGGTACTAGGCCATTGTTGATGCAGAAAGCCAAATATCTTGCGTGACACGTAGCAGAGGCGATATGCGCGACTAGCAGTAGCGGCTTCGTGTTAAAAGAGGGGAACAGAAAGCAGGGCCCACTATAGAAGAAATGTAACTTAGAAGTACTTGTTGCTGGGCTAGTTGGTTCATCATACTGAGGGAAACTTTCAGACGCCTAAAACACCGCAAGAAGAACGAAGCAGACTGAAAGAGCGTCACTCGCAACTGATTTATTCGCAGGAGAAACGCAGGAAATATATATGCCGCACCACACATGCGCAAACCGCACTGCGTCACCTGGTCACACATATCAAAAACACGAGGTCACTGAAAAGGCATATCTATTCAAGCAACGAAGAGCAAAACTGAAACACAGACATGCGCAAAACCACTGATGTGTCACTTATACACAAGTCGCCTTATTTCTTTATCCAAAACGCTTCCATAATTTCCGAAGCGTGAAAAGCTGGGCCGGTTGGTTCATAGTTAGATGCGAAAACAAACCAGCGAAAACTTAGGACAAGGACGAAAGAAGAGGCACAATCAAGCACACACCGTCGCCGGTGTGTGCTTCACCATATGTGTGACCATAATTTCCCGGGCCAGAGCGTCTGGGCTTTTGGCAAGAACAAAAACGCTTGAAAACCCTTTGGATGGGGTGGACAGTCTTTCGAAGAACGTTCAGCGAACGCATCTTCACCCTAATGATCCTACTAAAGAAGTTGTCACGTACTTCCGGAAGAACAACCTACAGCTCATGCAAGCCGACAAGCAGGGTGGTTTCGTGGTACTGACAGCAAAAGCCTTTGGTGAAAAAGCTACACAGGCTCTGCACAAGAACTTCGTTACAGTGAAGTCGCAAGCAACTAAGGTAAAGGCTAAGGCTATTCTGCTGTGCAAGGATCTCGAACTTTCAAAACTGTCTAAGGCCATTAGCGCTTCCAAGCAAGCAACCCTATCTGTGTTCTTCAGTGCTAAAACACACAAGGTGGACATGCCTTTCAGGTGCATCGTGAGTGAACGCGACTCGTGGCAGCTGCACGTAAGCAAATTTCTGCTTAAGCACCTTAGCGCGGTACAGGTCAGAGACCCGTTTGCAGTTAAGAACTCGAATGACGTTACGCAGACTTTCCAGCGCTTCCAGGGTGGTGCGTATGGCTTCTCAGTCGATGTAGAAGACCTATTCTATTCTGTGCCGCACTCAGAGCTATTTAAAATTGTTAGAACCTGTATTGAAACGAACGGAGTTCTAGCGTTTGAGGGCCGCAGGCATATCTCTAGATAACTTCATGACGCTGTTAGAACTTTATCTCACCTCGACTTTTGTATTGAATGATGGCCATCTTTATGTTGAGCGAAAAGGAATTAGCATTGGCTCTTGTGTCGCTCCAGTGTTGTGCAACATGTTTTTAGCTTCCTTTGACACAGAATTGGCTCAAGAACTTGACGATGCAAAGGTGCTGAAAGTCTTTTGGTATGTGGACGATTTTTTAGTAATTTTAAACACTAACCCTTTGATGACCACCACTAGCTCAGTGGATGAAATTTTAGCACTTTTCAGACAACATGCTAACGGCCTTTCGTTCACGCATGAGCTTCCCAGTGACTATAATTTGCAGTTTTTAGACTTGAGAATTACTTTCTCGGAGCGACACGTGTGCTGGGCTTATCTCCCACATTCACGCAAAGAGCTTTTACCTTTTGATGCAGCCCATTCTAAACTTGTTAAAAGGGCCATTGCGACCATGTGTCTCGAGGGAGCGCTGGTGAAATCTTGTCCTCACAGGATGCAGGATAGTTACATGAATCAGGTTAGGCGGCTGCATTCAGCTGGCTATCCTAACTCTGTCGTTGTATCCGTTTCCGAAACCCTCCTTCAAAAGTTGAAGGGCACAAGAAAAAAGCAGACAGCCCATGGTCAAACGACCTATGGTTGTACCTTATGTTCATAAGGTAGCACACAACATCAAGAACGTGGCTAACAGGTACAATGTGCCTGTAGTTTTTTCTGCGCCACGAAAGTTGGCTGGCCTATGCCCACGCATTTCTAAACCACCGAGGGTCTCCACTTGTGGGAAGAAACACGCTTCGACGTATGTGGATTGTTCGGTGGGCGTGGTGTATGAAATCCCCCTTAGTTGTGGCCGGGTTTACATCGGCCAAACTGGTCGGTGTTTGAACGTCAGAGTTAGGGAACATGAACTGTCACTTCGAAGTAATTCGGCAGCACATTTGCCTGCACACTGCCATTCCTGTTCTTGTGAGGCAAGGTTTTCAAGCGTTTTTGTTCTTGCCAAAAGCCCAGACGCTCTGGCCCGGGAAATTATGGAAGCGTTTTGGATAAAGAAAAAAGGCGACTTGTGTATAAGTGGCACATCAGTGGTTTTGCGCATGTCTGAGTTTCAGTTTTGCTCTTCGTTGATTGAATAGATATGCCTTTTCAGTGACCTCGTGTTTTTGATATGTGTGACCAGGTGACGCAGTGCGGTTTGCGCATGTGTGGTGCGGCATATTTATTTCCTGCGTTTCTCCTGCGAATAAATCAGTTGCGAGTGACGCTCTTTCCCTCTGCTTCGTTCTTCTTGCGGTGTTTTAGGCGTCTGAAAGTTTGCTTAGTATATCAACAAATCATGAGTATTCGAAAGCAGCATTTATAATTGATTAAACGGGTATTTTGAATGTATTTCAGACTAATAGCCGCAAACGTCATCCTATTTCTCGCGGGCATCGAAAATGTTCATAGTGCCGGCAAATATATATATGAAAAAATGCCAGGCCTGCGCGAAAAGCGCAGCACAGCTACAGCGAAAGCTGGGAGAGCGGCCTTTTGAGAGCCTTTTTAAAACACTTTTGGGGCAACTACTACAAGCGCACTTGCATGGTACCCACTACGCCATAAATCATCATAATTTTTGTGTAGTGGGGCAGCGTCTACTATGCCATTATTCGTCATTCTTCAGAAAAGCGCGGTACCCGCTACACTCTTGAAACGCATTATGTGCACTTTATTGATGATGTGGCTGACGACGATGAAGATTTTTGCCTGAGGCTTTTGCAATGGGTTGGAGCATTCAACGCCCCACTCGTTACGCAATTCACATTGTGTGACGCCTGGTTCTTACTTTACTGTTCTTAAACGCTTTACAACACACGTTAACGCGATTCCTTACCCGACATGAAGCCCGCATAGGGTCAGTTTGCACTGCAGTTTCAATCAGCGGCGTAGCTCAGTGGTAGAGTGCTGGGCTGCCATGCAGAAGACCCGGGTTCGATTCCCATTGCGATATTGGTTACGGACACCGGCGGCGGCGGTGGACAACTACGGCGCAGGAACGACCCTTGTTGTCATCTCATAACAGCTTTCGCTGTAAAATATTCATGCTACGGACCTACTCATGGCGTTGCTTTTTGTGGCACAAGACATTCAAAGTGACTGATTGGGTTTAACATTTGCAAAGATTTCAATGGTGTGTGCGCAGGCTGTTTGCATTAATACGCAGGTCCTTTTTAACCATCTCCTCAATGGCCCTTCACACACCTGTCGTCATAAGCTGTCTCGAAAAGTGGTGCATAAACTCGTCCTGTAATCCAGTCAGGGAACGAAGAACATTATGTAGATTAGTAACGATTTCCCGACAACGCAATATTTCATTCTAGCATAATAAAAAGGAACGCACGTTCACCACCATTTTCTAACTTTATAGCTGTATGTAAGCACCACAACAATCCTAACCAACACACTTTTTGTCGAACGTCCATAAGCGCCTTACAGCGCGAAACATTCGAAGAGTTTAATAAAATACGTTGCCGGGCGAGTTGGTGCATTGTCACAAATTAAACGTAGAACGCGATAGACTGGACAAAGAAGACAAGTAGACAAGACGGGCGCTCACTACCAAATGATTTTATTAAGAAAGGATTGTGGGAAAATATATACCTCGTACGTCACAAACCGCGGCTGCGCACACATCACAAGCTACTCATTCCAAAATCTAACGCATATTTCGACAAAACAATTGAAATTCACTCTCCCGCAAACACACAGACGTTTGGCTGACGCAATCGGCGCCCTTCATTTTCATGTTTCTTCTTTTGTCCGGACTATCGCGCTCTACTTTTAATTTTTGACATTCGGAGAGGGCCGGACGTCTCCATATACGGTTATACCGAAGGGC
>JALIZH010011282.1:0-28017 GCA_030522465.1 Rhipicephalus appendiculatus
TCTGCTGGCGAGTTTCTTGGTTGAAAAAAAGCCCCCACCTCCCCGAAGGAATCGTGAGGAAATGCGAATGCATTTCGCGCGCGCTTCACTCCATTTATATGTGGTGGTTGTGGTTTGAAGAAGGAAAAGGCGCCTAATTTCTGCAGCCCGGTCGGGAGCACGGCGCAGCGCCTTTTTTTTGCTTTTTCTTGTTTTTTTTTTAATTTTTTTTATTTATTTTTTTTAATTTTTTTTTTTCATATATAGCTCCGCCGAGCTCCGCCGCAGACCGCTTTTAGTTAACGCGCACGCTGCGAATTTTTTATTGGTTCAACAACGCACAGGAGAAATCTCCCACCGGCACCACCTTGGAGGTCAAGATTCATTGCCATATATACGGGGTGGCCAGTGAACGGTTGTGCAGCGTGAGCAGTCGGTTTTTTCAACCAAGAAACTCGCTAGCAGACGCTGCCTGTGTCGGCGTCGCCAGGCGAGAGAGGGTGAGGGGGAGCGTAGGGAGAGGAGGAGAGGTGGGGTGCGCATGCGCAGTGGGGAGTGTGGACGCTGCGGGCAGAGATGCCTAGAGAAGAGAGGGGGGAGCGTAGGAGAGAAGAAGAGGTGGGACGCGCATGCGCAGTGGGGAGTGTGGACGGCGCGGGCAGGGATGCCTAGAGGAGAGAGGGGGAGCGTAGCAGGGGGAGAGAGGAGGGGGAGGCGCATGCGCAGTGAGGGTGTGGTTGCCGCGGGGTGGGATGCCTAGGGGAGAGAGAGGGAGAGAGGAGGTTTTTTATCTTTATTTTTTTTGAAAGGGTTTGCGCATGCGCAGTAAGGGCGGTCACGCCGTACACCACCACCACCGGATTAAGCTTCGCCATAAGATGCTTCACATCTAACACCTGCCGGCGCGCACACCTCCTCAACCTATCCTCCTCCTCCTCCTCCGCGGACAACGCCGGATGCCTGACATAGCCCGACTATGAAATGCATTCGCATTTAAAACCGACTGCTCGCGCTGCACAGCCACTCACTGGCCACCCCGTATACGCCACGCTTCTTCGCCTGCGGACGGGCTGTGTGTGGACAGCATCGCGCTTGTTCTCCAAGGGACGCTCCCCCACACCGGCCTGCGAACGTTGTGGCGACCCCGAGAACCCTTGAGCACCTTCTCTGTGGTTGCCCAGGGCTGGCGCAGTAACGCTCTAAGCTTACCACCACCTACAGACAACAGGCACTCCCTGCTACGACTGCAGACGAACTGCTGTTTCCATCGCCTCCCAAACTCCGGGCCCTCCAAAGCCTCTTGGGAGTTTGTGTAGGTGACCGGGATCACCATCTTCCGTTGAGCGCCCAGTACTTGCTGGCCTCCCTTCACCATCGGCCTCCCCCATGAATGGACGAGACCCTGTCTGTTTCTCTGTTTCTTCTTCTACTATCTTCTTTATTTCCCACTTCCCCTTCCCTGACGCTGCGCCGTGCTCCCTATTGGGCTGCAGAAATAAGCTTCATTTCCTTATTAAACCACTACTACTACTACTACCCCGTATATATGGCACTGGATCTTGTCCTGCAAGGTGGTGCCGCTGGGAGATTTCTCCTGTGCGTTGTTGAACAATAAAAATTCGCAGCGGGCCCGTTAACTAAAAGAGGACTGCGGGTCTGTGCGTCCAGTCGGAGTCTTCTGTCTCTCATCGCCCATTAGCAGCGATTGGCATGTTCCAATAGGAAACACCGCTCCATCACTGCGCTTTGCGCCTCCCCAGTTTTCTCTCCTGCGCAACGCTGCGATTAGCGCCAGCGTCAACGCCGCCGCCAGTGTAAGCGTTAGCGCCCGCTGCTTCGCATCTACACATGGTTTCATTTAACGGGAGATGGTGTAATTTTTTGTTTTGTCGGACGGACGGATGGACGGACACGAAATGACGGACCGACAGAGGGACACATGGACGGACGGACGGACACGAATAGACGGACGGATGGACAGAAATGGACGGACGGACGGTTGGAAAGACGGACACATGGATGGACGGACGGACACGGACGGACGGATAGACGGACGAACGGACACACGGACGGACGGATGGATCGACGGACGAATGGACGGACGAATGGACGGACGGATGGACTTGAAGCATGAGACATTAAAGTCTTTCCCCTCAAAAGCTACGAAACTTCTACGAGAAGTCTTGAAGAAGCAGACGTGCACCTTGGTTGTGACGCAAATTCTTCTTTTGGTTCGTAACGGCCCTCTATGGCTGAGCCACTGAGAGTCTTATTGACAAAGCCGTTGGTTTAACAAACCAACACACGAAACATTTAATCAAGAATTAAAGTGAGAACTATATATGTACAGAAAATTACACGTAGTAAACAGTTCACTCAACACGGTAAAGCACTCCTAATTACAATCAAAACGTAAGTTCAATGATCTAAACTATATAGTCTAGCTCTAACGCGGCTGAGCGGCCGAGCGGAGAAGAACCTGAGTTCAGTCTGACCAATACACGGATGCTTGAATGGTCGAGTTGACGTGGACTGGCTGGCGACGACGATAGAGCGGTGGCTGGTGGGCAAGATGTTGAGATGCCAGGGGGCAGACGGGGGCACGGACGGACGGATGGACACGGGTGGATGGACGGACGGACGGACGCCGGACAGACGTGAGCATGAGACATTAAAGGCTTTCACCTTAATACCAGCTGGGGTTGCGATTTGCCCAGATAAGTCCTCGGGCTATGTTAGCTGTCACTGAAATCAATGTAAAACTTCGCACTACCGTTGGTGGTATCTGTGAGTGGCGAGTGGTTAAGCATGAGTAGCACAACTTTCCTGCGATATTGGCTTCATGTTTCGCAGGGAAACATAAAGGACATAAAGGAAATGTGAATAGCTATGTGTTGAGTTATATACATTAATATTGCTCAAACTTTAGTACAATGTATGAAGTCATGATATGCTGTGTCGCTTGGGCAATGACGTAGGCTTTTGAAAGTCATATATATTAGCAGTACCAAAGTGCTGTTGGCTGCAGTTGCAGTGACGGCGTCCCTGGTAATGGTTTCAGGAGCGGCTTATTGCGTGCCGTAGTGGAGTACGAAATGCTCGAAATCGTTGAACACGTCTAACAGCAACCGCACCACCACAAATAGAAGATTTTCTGCAGCTAGTTCGTTCAATCAAAATCAGATAGTGGCTCTCCATCTGTTCGGCTCTTGTATGACCTCTCATCTCCCTCCCCCGTGAAGGTTGCTTCCGTCGTAAAGGACGACCGCCACTCCCGCGAGCAGGGAAACAAGGAGTAGCGCGGGCTAGCGGCGGCATTTAAGGGCTTCCTAGAAAAGGGGCTAGTATACTCCCTCTCCACGTGGCCGGTTCGTTCCCGCTGCCAGTCCGCGATCGCGCCACCATTAAGCAAAGGAAGTGGACTCCCGTGCTCTCCCACAGTTTCTGATGGTTATACTCCGTGCAAGCACTGTTAAGTTTCCTTGCCGGTCATGGGCAGTGCAAAAGATAATGGCATACTGACAAGTAATATCACATGACAAGCTCGGCGGGTCTCCTGATATGTGTCTCACAACACGAGGTAAACTACAGAATGGCGTGGGCACACCTGTGAGTTGTGTACCTGTATAAAAGCGTAATTTAAAGAAAGACGAAAGCGTAATGGCTAATGATACACGAATTTCGTTTAATGTAGAATGCAGAGGAATATTGTAGAGGTTTCACAGCACGTCTTGCATATTACGGAGGGTTTCGTTGCAAGTGAATCATAGCACTGTTGATTGGTTGTCCATTACGGAATGCGTTGGCCTTGTGTAACGCTTACGGTAAAGATAGACATGGGAGCTATGAAAGTATGTTCGCCAAAATGTTTATCAAGTTCAGAACAAAAACATGCTCAATTAAACAGTAGCAGTACAGCACATTTTTCGCAGTGCTTCACTGGTTCGTTTTCCTTTTTGTATTTGTTTGCTTGTGCTAAAGGCTTAGGTAGGATTTTTTAAAAAAGCTTTGAAACACAGCATCGACTAACGGTTGTGGGAGGGGGGATGTAACATTTGTAGCGTTCATCGCTTCAAAATCGTACGGATGAGAACGTGAACTGAGGTTGAATGTAAGAGAAACCGCTGTTGTTTCTACGCGTCCGCCCAGAAGCTTTACTGGTTATCAACTTATCTCCTTCACTTATCTGCCTCACAAGAAGTCTTTGTAAGACAATGTCGCCTAAGTAGCACTCACTTCAATGTCGAATTCACCTCACTGCGAAGACAATCAGCGAACATTGCCCCGCACACAAATCGCATCACGAGCCGTCGTCGTCTTCCCAAGCCAAAGAAAACCATACTTGTGAATCAAGTAAAGCGGCACGGGACGTTCTCAAGTGGGAACCTGCACGGGACGAGCATCGAGCGAAGCAAACAGCGATGAAGAGAGGAGAAAACGGGATTCAAGCAATCACCATCACGAGATGAAACACAAAGAAAGCAGGAAGCAAGAAACGCCAACTGCGAGGGTGCGTGTTTGAGTGGACGCCTAAAGGGAAGTGCGTAGAGGGCGGAAAACTGGCACCCGCTTGCCCTGCTGCAACTTCACCCTAAGGTATGGTCAAGGAGCACACGCGAAGACGATTCCCGGGCACGCCTGGGCAGTGAGCGCAAATTGAAAATCGAAACTGAAATAAGGCCAGGCCAACCACTTCACTTACGATGCCGGCAAAAAGTAAAAGAAACGATATTTCGATTGCCAGGAAACGAAAAGAAAGGGGCAGCGTGGCAGTGGGAACTACCGCTGGAAAACCTGGGCAGGTCAGTGACGAGAGCCAGTAAGAGCGAAGCGAATTGATGACAACGAAGCAGCGACTTCTAGGAGAAAAAAAAAACTACAAAAGTGCCTGCACCACACAAACAATGTCAGCAAGATAGAAGGGATAAAATACAAAGATTGCAAAGGAGCTCATCGATTCGAACTGGCGCACGGCGTTACCGTGCAATGAGAAGACCGGCTGAGTGAAACAAATAACAAACTAGAAAAGATTAGCGATGCTAAAAAGAAGAAAAATGAAGGAAGAGTCGAGACCGGGATCTGTGATAAGTGCAAGCGAGAAAACGGTCTGATTCGCCAAAAAATATTGCTGCCTTCTTGAAAAACAGCATAAAATACCCTCGATTTCACTTTAGAGCTTGAAATCGCCGACGTGGAGCGGAAATGTGCCCGCAGGAAGACGGAGACACAAACAGGGACTGGTTAAACGGGGCTGGTGCGTGGTCCATGGGCGATGCCTCCAGCGCGTCGTCGGCTGCCAACAAATCCAGCATGGTGTGCCAGCACGGCCCGAGCGGCGGGCATCGCCAGTTGCGCGAGCGCAGAGTCAGCGTAATCGAGCAGCGCTTGTACACCAGCCATGAGTAGTTATTTTGTTTGCCAATAGATGACGTCAAAAGCGGGCGTGTTTTCTATAGCCGTCGGTTCACGAAGCAGTGCGCAGGCCACGCGCTCGGGTGTTCTCTTTCATAAACGGCGACAGTGTACAAACCACCCACATCACGCGATAAGCGCGCGTGCAAGGGCGACAACACTGTGCAGGCGGTAGAGGTGGGAGACGTGTGTGCATCGCAACCAGTGGGACGACGACCTTAATAGAGCGCCCTTCGCGCCATCTTGCCGGTGACTTTGAGCGTATCTATCTATCTATCTATCTATCTATCTATCTATCTATCTATCTATCTATCTATCTATCTATCTATCTATCTATCTATCTATCTATCTATCTATCTATCTATCTATCTATCTAGCCGCCTACGACTTTGTGTTCTCCTGGCCGTATCGTTAATGGGATTTATAGCAAATGTGGTATGGCATAACATGACTATATGACGAACAAATATGGCTGGTCATATCATGACTAACTTGTCATGATAAAGTGTGATTTACATGCCACGCTCATGGCACGCTCGCGGCCGTTTCATTAGCTTGATATACAGCAAATTTGGTATTGTGTGACGTGACTGTATGACGAACATAAATGACCAGTGGTAACATGGAAATCATGACTTGTCATGTCCGACATGACTTACATGCAACGCTCATGGCGCGCTCGCGGCCGTTTCGTTAGCTTGATATACACCAAATTTGGTATTGAGTGACATGACTGTACCGTAAAATGAGGTTACTTTGTGATTGCAGGGGTTACTTTCTGACACGCGCTCGGTTTTCTGTACTTTAAATCTCGCTCCACGACCAGGCGCCGCCGAAAAACTATAAGCCACCCAACAAGCTCGCCTGACATGCCGTGCCACTTAGGAACAGCCGGCCAATGTTCCCACGCTCCGGAGCCACTCTAGACTCTGACATGTTCAATGGTGTTTTAGCGTGCATTGTTGAAGCACCGTAAACTTTGTGCGCTCGACCCGTCCGCACGAGAAAAACAGAGAAAACAGGTATTTACTTGTGATTGTTAATATGTAGGCTAAAATAAACGGTAATATAAATTTAATCAAGTCACGTCTGTTGAAGTTTATAGAAAGGAAACTGTAATGTTGATACTTCGCGTGGTAACTTTGTGACACTCCAATTGTAACAAAGTTAGCCCACTCTGTTTTTAATTTAAATTATATGTTGTTTTGTTGAAAGGAGGAAGATGCTCAACGTCCCAACGGTGAAAAGCGTATCAGTTGCCGATGTAGATGAAGCGAGCAAGACAGGAAAACCGACAAACAGAAAGAAGGGCAGCTCTTCCTCCGGTATCAGAGCTAGACGACCTAGGAAGAGGTCTTCTCTTGACGACAGCCCAGAAGAAAGCACTGACGGCGATTGTACATAACGCAAATAGACTTTTGATGGGGTAACATTTTGTGAGCCCTTTTTTTCCCAATCATATCCAGCCAAAACCAACGTTGTCACAAAGTTGCCCCACACGACAGGGCAACATTGTGACAGCTTTTAACCTGAATACAGCCGTTTGTAATAAAAATGCGGATTTGTAGAACATACCGTCGTGTGAGGGAATGTTTCAGCAACGTTATGGCACTATTCATTCGCCTTTATGTTGATAATTGTTGAGTGAGAGAATGAAAACGTAAAAACGTACGAAATCTGTCACAAAGTAACACCGTTTTACGGTATATCGAACATAAGTGGCAGGTGGTAACATGAAAATCTTGGCATGCATGTCATCTACAACGCCATTTACATGCCAAGCTCATGGTGCGCTTGCGTCCAGTTCGCTAGCTTGATATACACCAAAATTGGTATTGCGCGACGTGACTGTATGATAAACAAAATTGCAGGTCCTAACAAGTAAAACATGACATGCAAATTATGTAAAGCATGATTTCCTCCTTCCTGTCTGCTTCGCATTTCATCGATTCTCAGAGTGCGTGGGATCTGGCGGCTCTTTTTAGAAATAGCTCGCTGTTAGTAGGCTGAAGGACGTACGCTCAGTGCCCGAGTCGTTGAACACCGAGCTCTGCGCGAGAAGGAGCAGGGTCAAATACGCAGTCGCGCTTCAGAAAGTATATTTTATGAGGCTTATATATACACACACATATATATATATATATATATATATATATATATATATATATATATATATATATATATATATATATATATATATATATATATATATATATATAGGATAAAGGTCTACGACTCTAAAAAATCTATTTATTGGTCGACGTTTCGTTCGGAGACAAATCTTCATCAAGATCCTGAGGAAGATAAGCCTCCGATCGCAACGTCGACGAATAAACAGTTTTTTAGAGGCGTAGACCTTTTTCCTCTTTGTTTGCGGCAACCGAAGACAGACTTTTCATAATATATTCACATATATACATATATATGTCGCGAATCAGCGCGCCCAAGTCCAGGGCCGCAGGCAGACGAATGTCGGCCGAATCATAGCACAGGCGAAGAGACTGGAGCTCCTCAAGTCGCTGGCAAACGGTGATGACGTCCGGGGTGGTGGCAGGATATTGCGTGGCGAGGGCGTTAACGGCGATGGTGTTTATGTCTTTAATAATGTGGCGTATCTGGTCGTTCGGAGACATGGTGGAGTTAACACGCCTGCACAATGCAAGGACATCCTCAGTGTACGAGGTGTATGATTCACGCGGTAGATGTATACGTTCAGCGAGCTTCTTTGCTGCCTCAGCGCGAACTGTAGGGGCACCGAAAATTTGACGAAGCTGCACCGCGAAAGTGTCCCAGTTGGGAAGATCTGGTTGGTGGTTCCAAAACTAAGTTTTAGCGACACCAGACAGGTCGAAGGGACCGTTCCGCAAGCTCTGTGGGTTGTCCCACCTTTTCGAGTCGCTGACAAGGTCACAGTTCTGGATCCAATCTTCTACATTATCCGCTCGTAGTCCAGAGAACACAGCTTGATCACGCATACGGTTGTTGGTGGGCAGAGCGGGCGGCGAAGGCTGCTGTGTGCCGGCGGCGTCGGACGAGCCAGGATTTTCTTGAGTGGTAATAGGGATCAGAGAGGTGAAGAGGAAGAAGACGGGCCTGGCGTTAGCGACAAACTCGGTGCGAACTCAAGGCCGCTGAGGGTACCGCTGCGTCACCTCTCAATAAAACCCTTCCGTGGACGTGACAGAGTGATGAAAGTGCGGGGTACACGAAGTCGGCGTACCACGGAGCCATAACCGTTTGAACTTCGCCGGAGCCGCCGCCTTGCTGGTCTCTCACCGACGTTTCGCCATGCTCCAGAACGAGGGGAGAAGACTCAGTGCCAGTTGCAACCACGCCCGCGCATAGGTCAACGCCGGATGAACCTATTCGTCTCTACATGGAACCGCGCGTTCGCTGGAAGAGGAGGAGAAGATGTGGACGAGTGGCTCAAGCATTATGACAGGGTGAGCCGATACAACCACTGAAATTCCATCTCCAAGCTCGAGTACATAGCATTGTTTCTGACGGAAACCGCTCTGATATGGTATGAGAATAACGAGGATGCTTTAGCAATGTGGGAGCTTTTCATAGAAATGAAGAAATGTTTCAGTGACTCCGACTCTAAGAAGAAACACGCTGAGAGGACACAAGCTCAAAGAGCTCCGACTCCTGGGGAGACCTACACCACATATATAGAAGGAGTTATCAGGCTGTGCAAGATAATAAATCCGCGGATGTCGGAAGAAGATGAGGTCGGACATCTTGTCAAAGGTATGGCCGAAGATGTTTAGAACTTCCTGATAGGTAGTGAAGATCTTACGTCTGTCTCGAATGTCTTGTGCCACTGCCGTACTTTTGAGACGTTGAAGACACGTCGCATTGCACCGAAATTTGGGCGACTGGCAAATGTCACACCTGTCGCCAGCGTCGATGTGAGTCCGCCCGTCGACCTCGCTTCAACTATTCGGCAAATCGTGCATGAAGAACTGCGGCGACACGACGCCACCTACTCTTCGCACCACTCGACGCCCGTAGCACCTTTGCCACCAGCAGTGTGCGTTGCGGACCCCACCGAAACAGGAAGAATGTGGCCGCATCGAGACACATTCGCATTTGAGCAGCAATATGTGCAACGCTTTCGTCCCGGCCGGGGCGCACAGCGACAGACGGCTACAGTCCAGACTGCTGAGCATCCGCATTCGGTGAGAAGACGCTTCATGGCTGAGCGTTCTCAACAGCATTTTTAGAACGTCCTCCGCCCGTGTGCTACAGCTACGGCGTCGAGGGCCACATTGCGAGATACTGCCACCGCCACCAGAAGCCGAGGTACGACCGATCGGCGACATCTGACCGACCTCGTGTTTCAAGTGTCATGTTCACAGGAAGCTCGGCCAACCAACGACCAGGGATGCTTCGAAACCCCTCTCCGGCCTCCGATCGCAGCTAGACACCACCGCCTGCTCGGTCGCTGGACATCCTACGATTTCGACAGAAATACCTTCGTCAATTTGTATCTTCAAGAATAGTGTGTGTGTGTGTGTGTTTGTGTGCGTGCGTGCGTGCGTGCGTGCGTGCGTGCGTGTGTGTGTGTGTGTGTGTGTGTGTGTGTGTGTGCGTGTGCGTGTGCGTGTGTGTGTGTGTGTGTGTGTGTGTGTGTGTGTGTGTGTGTGTGTGTGTGTGTGTGTGTGTGTGTGTGTGTGTGTGTGTGTGTGTGTGTGTGGATAGACAGCGTTTCAACTATGCCCTTAGTGGACACAGGAGCAGCCATTTCAGTTATGAGTTTCGCGTTCAAACGCCTTCTTGGTCGAAAGGTGACGTTCTGCTGGGACCATACCGATACGTTTCGTGGAGTGAGTGGTAAGCTCCTACATCCTACAAGTTCACAGTTCTACCTCATGCCACGAATGACGTAATACTGGGTCTGGATTTCCTGAAGCTGTGCGGTGCCAGTGTTGATTGCCGAACGGGAGAAATTACCGTAAATTCGAGCATTCCGTCTGCGTTTATGGAACACCCTCCCTGTCACGAAAGTGCCCTTTGCGTATGCATGGATACAGTTGTTCCGCCGTTGTCAGCAAAGTTTGTCGTAGTCGCATGTTCCCCTACAACCGACAAAACATTTGGTGCTACCGCAGAACCAATTCACCTTAGTTGCATGAAGAAGAATGTTCTCATATCTTATTGTACGCTGTCATTTGTTCAAGGGCGCACTAGTTTATGCCTCATCAACTGTTCCGATGAACCCACGATACTGCCGGAGGTCTGAAACTTACGGTGATTTCTGAACAGCAAGTATGTTTTCTTGCCATCCTCGCGAAGAGGCACGATTTCCTGGATGAGTCTCATTTTGATAATGTGCACGCCATAGACTACTCAATTATGGCTATGATCAACAAAGCGCTAACACAAACCAGTGTCGTGAATTGGCGAGTATTCTCACGAAACACTCCGGAGTGTCCGACTTTCCCCACAAGGAGGATCAAACATCATTTCCTCCTTCTCGTATACAGCACCGCATTGATACGGGATGTAATCGGCCTGTTCGACAAAAGCCATACCGTGTATCGCCTTCGGAGCGCAAGGTTATCAATGAACTAGTTCGTGACATGCTAAAGAGAAACGTTATCCAGGAATCGTGCAGTCCGTGGGCAGCCCGAGTATCCTAGTTAAAAAAGAAAGACGGCTCATAGCGATTTTGCGTTCATTACCGTCGCCTCAACGCCGTCACCAAAAAGGACGTATATCCTTTCCACGGATTGATGATGCTACAGATTGCCTTGCATCGCCGTCTTACTTTTCATCTGCCGATTTAAGGGCCGGGTATTGGCAGATACCAATGCACAAATATAAGGAAAAAACGGCATTCGTAACACCAGACGGACTTTTCGAAATTATTGTGATGCCGTTCGGCCTGTGTAATGCGCCAGCCACGTTCAAGCGCTTCATGGACAACATCTTGCGTGGTTTGAAATGAGAAGTCTGCATGTGTTATTTCGACGATGTGGTGATTTTTGGGCGCACGTTCCGTGAGCACAAAACACGTCTCGATCTTCTGCTAGAGTGCCTAGACAAAGCACGTTTAGTGTTAAACTCAAAGAAATGCCGTTTTGGAGAGCGCCAAACACTCGTTCTAGGCCATTTGGTGGACAAAGAGGGCATACGACCTGATCCAGAGAATATGGCTGCAGTAGAAGCCTCACGCCAGCAGGCTTCCCGATTTTTATCATGACTTCCGTGGCGCAATACTTAATGAAGGAATTCGGTTCCAGGCATAAGCGTGTGCAGGGTTCCCCTTCAGGGGGGTGGGGGGGCGAAGGTTCGTCGCAGCGCCCCCCCCTCCCTATTATGTCAATGTATAGGGCTGACTTTGCGCCCCCCCCCCCTGTCGCCCCCCCCTACAATGCCCGCCCCCCCCCCCTTGCGCACGCCTATGGTACCAGGTCACAACAAAGTGTGAGTGAGCGTTGCAGATTGAGCACGCACGAAAAATTGGTGGTAATGCCCTACATTCACTCAATTGCGCATCGTGTAAAGAAAATTGCAGGAAGATCTGATGTCACAGTGGTCCTTTCCGCACCGGAAAAATTGGTGAGCGTGTGTGGGTTGGTCAACTCGGGGTGCTAAACAAAAACGAGGCCGTGGTAAACAACACAATAAAAAGTTTGTTGACTGTGCTGAGGGAGTTTACTCCCTCCCACTTTCGTGCGGCAGAAAGTATATGGGACAGACGCGACGCTGTCTAAATGACAGGTTAAAGGAGCACGAATACAACGTGAGCCGAGCAATCGCTGGACACCTTGGTATTCATTGTAGAGATTGCGGATGCCAACGACTGTTTGAAAATTGCTACCTAATAAGAAAAAAATGGCCAAAAACTGACGCGCAAGGTAATTGAAGCAGCCGAAATCGCGCGCCTGGGTGACTTGTGCGTAAGCATGGCGTCAGTCGACCTATGCAAAAATGAAATAGATTTCCTCACATCATAAAAAAAAGTAGTGTGCATCATTCTTCTTTCTTGTACCCAAGTAAAGTGTTTGTGACTAGGCGGTTTGGCGATGGTAGACGATCACCTTGTACAATCTTGGTTGTTTCTTTCTTGTTTTCTTTTTTTTCTTTTTTTTTCTTTTTTCTTCGTTATCTTCTTTCCATCCCTCTTTCCTCGCTCATGGTTCGGTATTTATTCCAGAAAAGGGAATAAAATTCATTGTTGGCAATTAGCGTTTTGTGGTGTGTGTACTTTTTCTTGTGTGCCGTGATCAGTCGCGCTATTCAATCTAGCTTTATCCCTACATTCGCTAACATCGCGCACCCACTGACGTGCCTGCTTCAGAAAGGCGTGCGGTTCGAATGGACCCCAGAATGAGCGTCCGCTTTTCGTGAACTCAAGTTCTGATTGACGTCCCATTCGATTTTCCAACACTTCTACCCTATGGCTCCCACAGAAGTGCACTCGGATGCTAGCGGTGTTGGCGTCGGTGCTGTTTTGGTTCAACGCGTCGATACCAAAGAACATGTCGTGGCGTATGCCAGTCGCTCCATAAGCAAGTCTGAGCTTAACTACACCATTACGGAACAGGAGTGTCTTGCAGTAGTCTTCGCAGTTCAACGCTTCCGGTCATACTTCTACGGACGCTCCTTCACCATCGTGACAGACCGCCATTCTCTGTGCTGGCTGGTAAAGCTGCGTGATCCATCCGGTCGAATAGTACGTTGGACACTTCGTCTACAGGAGTACGACTTCATGGTTTCCTATAAAAGTAGTAGCCGGCACGCTGATGCAGACTGCATTTCGCGGCTGCCGCTTCCCACGACGGACTGTGCCGCGGACAACTTCGACGGGTATATGGTATCGTTGGAGCCAAGATTTCCTGACAAGAATACATTTAGGATTGAGCAGCAAGAGGACAGTACTACAGAGCAACTTCTTGCTAACTCGTTTTTACCTACGCGACGGGCTACTATACAAGAACTATTCTTCTACAGGTTCGCGATATCTTCTGGTAGTGCCGAAGAGCCTCCGTGTTTCCATGTTCAGAGCCATGCATGACGATCCAACATCCGGCCATTTAGGAGCAACGATGACTCTCTACCGCCTTCAAGAAAGGTTTTACTGGCCCAAGATGCGTCAGATCACGCAACAATACGTGTCTAGCTGCAACGAATGTCAACGTCGCAAGCGCCCTACAACTACTCTACCTGGTCGACTTCGTCCTGTGCCGCCTCCAAGAACTCCATTTGAGCAAACTGAAATTGACCTTCTTGGTCCCCTTCCGCGGTCCTCCAACGGAAACTGTTGGATTGTCGTGTGAATAGATAATCTGACACGATACTACGACACGGCTGCTATACCATCGGCTACTCCACGTGACGTGTGCCTCGTCATGCTACGCTTTGTGATTTTCCGACACGGACTTCCCTAAGTCGTTATTAGCGATCGTGGACGCCAGTTCACGCCCGACGTGGTCAAAGAGATGCTTCGTCTATGTGCTTCAACTTTTCGACACTCTACGCGCAATCACCCTCAAACAAATGGTATTACTGAACGCACAAACAGAACTCTCATCAGATCACAAAAACTGGGACGATGTGCTGCCTTTCATCACTTATGCATTCAACACCGCACAGCATGAACCTACCGGCTACAGTCCCTTCATTCTTCTGTTAGCTAGACCACCACGCTACACACTCGACACGATTTTCCTATTTCTAGACCACGATGACATCTGCGTTTCCGAGACTATGTGCTCTTTGGAAGAGGCCCGACGTCTCGCTCATTTGCGCACTCTTGCTTCGCAGCAACGCTCGAAGGTACGTTTCGACCGGTGACGCCCACACGTCACATATGAACCCGGTGAATTGGTGTGGCTACGGACACCAGTGAGACAACGTGGATTATGTTAAAAGCAGCTGGCACAGTATGTTGAACCCTATGTTCCTATTGACCGCATAAGCGAAGTAACTTACCGCGTTGCTCACCTCCACGCCAATGGCCGACGTGCTGCAAAGACTGAACTTACACACGTCTGCGCGCGGAGAGATGTTACAGTCGTAGTGTCGGTATGTGCACCTCTGTGTAGTGGGTCTGGGGATGAGAGAGATGAAGAGGAAGGAGACGCGCTTGGCGTTAGCGACAACCTCGGTGTGAACTCAAGGCCGCTGAGACTACTGCTGCGTCGCCTCTCAATAAAACCCTTCCGTGGACGTGACAGATATATATATATATATATATATATATATATATATATATATATATATATATATATATATATATATATATATATAGGGCGTTTTTTTTAAGCAATACAGATTTTTCCTTTAAAAAGTATAATAGTTAGGCACTTGTCGTCTTCGCAGCTCATTTCTAGGCCGAGGGGGGAAAGATTTTACCACTAATTAGATCACCCAGAAATTGCTAATTAACAAAAAGAATTTATTTAACTTTTTAATTATCAATTTTAGGGCGATTGTTTATATGGCGAAGTTGTTCTACGTCACAGCTTATGGCGAGCCCAATTTTTAAAAATCGAAAATATCGCGTGTAGTTTGAGAGATCCATCGTCGAATTCCGGCTTGACGCAGCACGTGGCGCGCCCGGTGCGTCAGTTTCGGTATCTACCGCACCGGGGTCTGGAAATTCGACGATGGATCTCTCAAACTACACGCGATATTTTCAATTTTTAAAAAATTGGGCTCGCCATAAACTGCGACATAGAACAACTTCCCCCATATAAACAATTGCCCTAAAACTGATAACTGAAAAATTAATTAAATTTTTTTTGTTAATCAGCAATTTCTGAGTGATCTAATTAGTGGTAAAATCTTCGGCCGCGGCCTAGAAATTGGCTGCGAAGGCGACAAGTGCCTAACTATTATAGTTTTTTAAGGACAAATCTGTATTGCTTAAAAAAAACACCCCGTATGTATATATATAAATATATATATATATATATATATATATATATATATATATATATATATATATATATATATATACCTGCCATCACGGTGACGGCCATGGTGAAAGTGACGGAAACACCAGCCGTTGTTGTCCATAAATACTAAACAACGAAGCGGAACACAAAGAAATACTGCGATTGCTACGTGCCACAGTAAGCGATATGCATTTCGTGGCGTTGTATTAGAGTGCGCCGTCATATTTTAACAGCGAAGCAGTTAAAGCGCGCCGAAGAAGGTCGCTGCTCACCAGAAAACTACCATTATGGTGAAATGGTATGTGTCACACAATTTACGCAAATCCCGCTACTCACTGCTCAAACATGGCCTGTAGTAACTCTAAATGGGTGAGAGAACGAGTACAGGTAAAGAAAGCAAGGGCTAGAAAACGGCATTGATCACGAAGGGGAGAGATGCGATGGTGAGCAGGAGGTGAAGAAGGAGGGGACTGTAAATAGCACAGAAAGGATGGAAACTGAGGATTAGGTAGAAAGAGATAGCAAAAGAGAGAAAATAAGGTAGAAAGAAAGAGGAAGCAATGATCGCTTCGTCTAGCGACCAGATACCGCACCAGCTGGCCAAGCCACGCATGCACGGTAGATAAGCCACGCCCGCTGACTTCACGCACTACCTCCGCTCTAGAGTGCATAGCCATCCTGCGCCCGATCGCGTCGAGATAGTCATGGGACGTCCTAAGAAAGTGCGCACTCCCGAGGAGCAAGCCGCGCATCTTGAAGCTAGAATTATCGGTCGACAGGGAGTACGAGTGGCGATGGGCCGGTGCTTCACTGAGCCCAGCTTTACGGAACTTAATGCTAACTTCCCAAATTTTTGTTTGAACTCTGGCTAGGTCTGACGGCGCAACATGTGTAATACACTGAATGAACGGCACGTCAAGTAGAGCCATGCACGGGCAGAATTTCTGAGCCCGAGCCTGGGGCGGGCCCACATACGACGTCGAAAGCCAGCCCTTGCCAGATGTTGTACGGCTGCTAGCCCGCATGGCCCGGCCCGACGTACTAAAAGCAAAAGCTCGGACCCAGCCCAGTCCAGCACGGTATCATGAAGCTTTGCTACGGAGACAACATATCGTTTCGGTATAACGTCGCATTTTATTGAACATATCAAAGTGAAACAAAAGCAAACGACACATAACAGTCGCTATATCTACAAATTACAAGTTGCCGCGTAAAAATAACAAGCTGTCCGGCGGTTTGGGTTTTAGTGAAGTGCCGCGTCTCTGCATCATATTTCCCGCCGTACTGAAGATGCTTTCGCTGCTTGCACTGGTAATCGGAACTGCCTATATCTTTTTTGCAAGCATAGAGAGCTTGGGGTATTAAGGTGAAAGCGTTTAATGTCTCCTGCTCACGTCCGTTCGTCCAGCGTCCGTCCGTCCGTACGCATGGGAACGCATGCGAACGGAACGGAATACGAACGCATGCGAACGGAGGAAGATTAGTCTCGCGTCTCGGTGTGATTCGCGGTAAAAAATTAAACAAGAAAACACGCACACATTCGGTTTATGTGTTATCCCACTGAGAGTGTAAAAGAAAAAAAGACATGGTGAACGGAAAATTGAAGGACACTTTGGAATGTACAAAGTGTCCTTCAATTTTTTTAGAGCGCTTGTTACTTCAAAAGTTTAGTATTTTAGATGCAGGACAGAAGGATGATTTCATGGATAAATAACCGCAAAGCTCACCGCTTATGGCTATGTGCGGACAAACTATTGCAGCACAATGTCTATATGTTGGGCTTGACTCGGGCTTTGCACCTAGCCCGGCCCATGCGATAACAAAGAAATTAACCGGGCCCGGACAGGGCCCGAAATCACAAGACGTCAGCCTACCCGAGGCCAGCCCGCGGGCCTGGCCGGGCTCGGGCTTTCAGGCTACCCGGACACTGTGCAGACCTCTACCGTCCAGCCTAGCTAACCTGCTTAGTATATCAACAAATCATGAGTATTCGAAAGCAGCATTTATAACGGATTAAACGGGTATTTTGAATGTATTTCAGACTAATAGCCGCAAACGTCATCCTATTTCTCGCGGGCATCGAAAATGTTCATAGTGCCGGCAAATATATATATGAAAAAAATGCCAGGCCTGCGCGGAAAGCGCAGCACAGCTACAGCGAAAGCTGGGAGAGCGGCCTTTTGAGAGCCTTTTTAAACACTCTTGGGGCAACTACTACAAGCGCACTTGCATGGTACCCACTACGCCATAAATCATCATAATTTTTGTGCAGTGGGGCAGCGTCTACTATGCCATTATTCGTCATTCTTCAGAAAAGCGCGGTACCCGCTACACTCTTGAAACGCATTATGTGCACTTTATTGATGATGTGGCTGACGACGATGAAGATTTTTGCCTGAGGCTTTTGCAATGGGTTGGAGCATTCAACGCCCCACTCGTTACGCAATTCACATTGTGTGACGCCTGGTTCTTACTTTACTGTTCTTAAACGCTTTACAACACACGTTAACGCGCTTCCTTACCCGACATGAAGCCCGCATAGGGTCAGTTTGCACTGCAGTTTCAATCAGCGGCGTAGCTCAGTGGTAGAGTGCTGGGCTGCCATGCAGAAGACCCGGGTTCGATTCCCATTGCGATATTGGTTACGGACACCGGCGGCGGCGGTGGACAACTACGGCGCAGGAACGACCCTTGTTGTCATCTCATAACAGCTTTCGCTGTAAAATATTCATGCTACGGACCTACTCATGGCGTTGCTTTTTGTGGCACAAGACATTCAAAGTGACTGATTGGGTTTAACATTTGCAAAGATTTCAATGGTGTGTGCGCAGGCTGTTTGCATTAATATGCAGGTCCTTATTTAACCATCTCCTCAATGGCCCTTCACGCACCTGTCGTCATAAGCTGTCTCGAAAAGTGGTGCATAAACTCGTCCTGTAATCCAGTCAGGGAACGAAGAACATTATGTAGATTAGTAACGATTTCCCGACAACGCATTATTTCATTCTAGCATAATAAAAAGGAACGCACGTTCACCACAATTTTCTAACTTTATATCTGTATGTAAGCACCACAACAATCCTAACCAACACACTTTTTGTCGAACGTCCAAGTGAGCGCCTTACGGCGCGAAACATTCGAAGAGTTTAATAAAATACGTTGCCGGGCGAGTTGGTGCATTGTCACAAATTAAACGTAGAACGCGATAGACTGGACAAAGAAGGCAAGTAGACAAGACACTACCAACTGATTTTATTAAGAAAGGATTGTGGGAAAATATATACCCCTTACGTCACAAAGCGCGGCTGCGCACACATCACAAGCTACTCATTCCAAAATCTAACGCATATTTCGACAAAGCAATTGCAACTCACTCTCCCGCAAACACACAGACGTTTGGCTGACGCAATCGGCGCCCTTCATTTGCATGTTTCTTCTTTGTCCGGTCTATCGCGCTCTACTTTTAATTTGTGACATTCGGAGAGGGCCGGACGCCCCCATATACGGTTATACCGAAGGGCAAGTCCTCTTAAACTGCCGGCTGCATACTTCCTGCCATCAGTGCATACCTGCCCCGCATGCCAGCTTTTTGGCCGATTAACCCTTCAACTCGTTGTTCACAGATATATCTTGCCGGCGCTGCGAGCGTAGCATGTTCCCACTGTTTTTTTCTAATTATGCTACACCGCTTGGCCAGGCATGCATATACAGGTGTTTAGACAATCTGGTCGAACATTTGGTTTGCAAATTAGAGGCAACTGTAATGCTGATAAATAAGATTATCAGCCGATGTCGCGACTGCATCTGTATACGTTGTGGAAAATTCTGGGCAGAAGCTTCACACGCCTCCGTTAGCATTTCTGTTTATCGCGTTTCCGAGCCCTTTCCACAAACACTGTCTTCTGTGGTCAAGTCTATTTATTTATAATTAACTCTGTCATTGTACCTGCAGCTGCACCTATTTCTACTTCCGCATAAAAATGTGAGAAAGGAGTATCATCAAGAAATTATTGCGAGCAATTGTGCAGTAAAATGCAAGGGCAATTACGACGTGTCTAGCTAGAACGGCAAGTGAACGGCAATAGAATACTTGAAATAAATTTCTGTCAAATAGCAACAAGAATGTGGTTTCTTTGGTCGGTAAGCAATAAAAGGGGCCGGAAGGTATGAGTGTCATCCTGTGCGTTTACTGTTCATAATAAATTCACCCTTTCAAGACTTCATACTATCGAAAGTAACAAGCTGATGTCCAGAATATACCCTTATGAACAGGATTAGCACGTGCTCTCGGGGTGGCGTGCGAATAAAGGGGAATAAAAAAAATCCTCAGAATCATAAACATCAGGTCTAAATCGGCCCCAAATCAAGGTATTATTCATCCACATTGCTTTGCAAAGCCTGTAATAAAAATTAAAAAAATGATTACAAGGAGAATGCAAACCCTTATGTTTGAAAACATTAGCTTCTAGCTGTATTCTTTTCTATGCGGCAGCTTTAACTCAGCATAAATACTCCACCGTTCGGCTGGAAGCAAGCCCTATCTGTATCATTCATCTAGTCATTCTATCAAGTAATTGTTTTATTCATTCATTCATTCATTCATTCATTCATTCATTCATTTACTCGTTAACTCAACTTTCATTGGTGTCGTCATTCCTCGCGTCCTTTTTGACACTAAAGCGTTCTATCCCGAATCTACGATCTACGTCTACGTCCCGTGGTCTACGTCACGAGGTCTACGTCGGTGAAGTCACCGACGTCATTTCCGTCATGAACGTGACGTCGGTAAAATGTACACGAACAAATCGCAAAGAAAATCCGGAAAAAAGGTACGTTGATTCGAGTGAAACTCGAGACCTCTCCAGAATCCGCTACAATAGGTGCATGGTGCTCTACCCACTGCACTACCGACGTAGGTGCACGATGATTAAAAAAATACGCCTGATATATCTGACACCTCCTACGAACGCCTTCCCGCTTTCACGGCTCAAGGTACGATCTCTGCTGCTCGCGTTGCTGAAGCGCTGCGTGGTATAAGCATGAGCACAGGCGTACGTTACCCAATTGCAGGGGAGCGCATGCATTGGTGTTTCCATCGTACAACGCCACTTCTATTTTGAAAACATAGAAGAGGATGTGTCTCCTCGAAGGCGACACTTTGATTCAGTGCGTATCTATAGTTTCAGTGCTTACTACGTGTTTGATTATGCCATCGTCGAGTGGGATTCACCATATACTTTGTCCATGTCAACAACTTCAGCTACCTCGAAGGTTAAGTCATGACCATCAACGTTGGTCGTCGCGATGAACATGCACCACAGGGTGTCAAAAGGGTGAAACATCGAAACGTCATAGCCGCTTAATCACTGGACCTAAAGATGGGAAGGGCGCAGGCGCACGCCGCACTAAATCATTTCTAATGCGCCATTGAGCCGCGCTACAGTGACCTACTCCCGGACCCTGCTAATGGAGAGACGCGCCAGAATGTCGTGCTTGGCAGCTAGCAGTGGTCCACTCGCTCCCACACGCCCAATAATGATGACCACTGCGTTGTATAATCGCAAACGGCAGCGAGTGGACTTTAGCGTGGCCGGCGTCACCGAGGGCTGTTCTACGACTGCAGCTGACTGTCGCAGAATGATGTATGACGACGTCCAGTGTACACAGCAAACGGGTTCGAGCCTTTTTGGGAGTTTTGGGCTCGGCTCTTAACTTGCATCCTAAAGGTACTACGCAAAACCCCCTACCAAAGGAGGTTTTAGGGGGGGGTACGCAGGGCAAGATGGCGGTGCCTGTTGAAGCGACAGCCGTCCACTTCGAATCTTTCTAGCCGTCGGCCTGCATTATTAAACTCATTCATTCCCAAATAATGCTGGTATTTGATTTAGATTTGAGTAATGAGGCTTCGCTAAGCGTATACTGCCGATAAAACAGCTCCGTTTTCGAGATACACAGTCGATTTGCGGTGCAGAAGGCTTAACAAGGTTTGTTTACAAAGTAAACGGAGTCAAAAAGAGGGAATTAAGGAGGTAACCTTGGTGTTTTTATTTAACTCATTTCGGGGGCTTGAACGGAGTTCATTGGAAGTTTTTTCTGCTTCTTTTGAGAGCTTTTAAAACGCCCCTTTATACGCGGCCCGAGAGAGGGCGAGAAAAAAAAAGGTATTTCAGGCACTATACTAGCGTTTTAGAGACATTTCTTGCAACTATTCATAGCTAGGACATACTAGAAAATGGACATTAATGTATTCATGCACATACATGACATATGCATACAAGCACGCACGACACAGGAATCGAACTCGCGACCACACGCACTGAAAGCAAACATCATATCTATTACACCACAGCGCCACCACTAGCTTGAACAATTTTTCACGGGGGGTATATATCTACGAAGCGGCTACTAACCCGTCGGCGACACCTGGAACTTTTGTTCTCGTAGCATCGGCATGTGTTAGCGCTTTCGCAAGGCCAGTACATAAACTCAGGCGCGTCACGAAGGCCAAGGTAAACACCTTCAGCTTCGAACTATTCGGTTCGTCGTGTCGTGCCGCTAGAAAAATTGTAAACGTGTGCCCTCTTGAGTACTTCGACACTGTTTCACTTAAGAGTGTAGCTGACTGGGCTAGTTGGTTATGCATACTTAAATTAACAGCGCAAAGAACGGACGCCGCACAAAGGAAACACACAGGACAAGCGCTGACTTCCAACTGAAAATTTTATTCATACGAGAGCATCTTATAAATGCAAGTGACAACAGTTAAGGAACAAAGAAGGGGGGGGGGAACTAAAAAACTAAAAACTATAAAAAAAACAAAAAACGTAATGAAAAGATGTAACCGTCACAGCAGCCGGCTGCGCACACCCCCGCATTCTAAATAACTCAGCTCTCTGCCAGATAGAGCAATCGATGGCTTGCTTACGCATCCGCATCCGGGATAGAGTGGCAGTCATACCATATATGCACTCTGTGTCCCATCGCCTAAAGAAAATAGGGCAACGTAGCAACGTGCAAGTTGTTTTCAGCGCTCCTGACAAGTTGTCCCAGTTGGCGAACAGGACCTGTCCCGTGAAGAGCCGACAAAAACATTGTGCAGTAAAACACAGAACTCAGTTCGTTGACTGTGTGCAAGGAGTTGTCTACAGGATACCCTTGTCTTGCGGGGCGTGCTACGTGGGCCAGACGGGCAGATGCCTGAACGAGCGCTTACGAGAGCACGCCAACAACGTTCGAAATGGCAAGGACGGCTTCCTAGCATTGCACGTGAGCACGTGCGGATGCAATCCACAGTTTAAAGGGACCACTGTGGTAGATAAGATTAAGGATGAGCAAGCGCGCGTAATCAGTGAGGCCGCCCAAATTACGCGAGAAAATGGCGGATGCGTAAGCAAGCCATCGATTGCTCTATCTGGCAGAGAGCTGAGCTATTTAGAATGCGGGGGTGTGCGCAGCCGGCTGCTGTGACGGTTACATCTTTTCATTACGTTTTTTGTTTTTTTATAGTTTTTAGTTTTTTTAGTTCCCCCCCCTTCTTTGTTCCTTAACTGTTGTCACTTGCATTTATAAGATGCTCTCGTATGAATAAAATTTTCAGTTGGAAGTCAGCGCTTGTCCTGTGTGTTTCCTTTGTGCGGCGTCCGTTCTTTGCGCTGTTGATTTAAGACTGTTTCACTCGCCCGAAATTCGTAGATACCAGCGTGACAAAAGGTATCCTCAGATGGCCGAAGATATGTGCATTCCATGGGTGTATGATGTGGAGCTATTTTCGTTGTTCCTGCCGTGAGCTGCACGCGTCCCATGGCAGCGGCGTGTTCTGAGCTGTATGACCGCCTGTGTTTTCATTGATGGCGTGTGTGCCTCCCGCCGCACGGAAGCCCTCAGAGACGAGGACGAAACACTGAGCAACACATCTTTATCATTTCAAAACAAACACTGTCAGCGGCCCCTAAGCACGAGCCGCGAGCGTGCCTGTGTCCATCGTTCTCGTCATCCACCGGCGCGCTCACCGCTACGACTCCGATAGCATATAAAAGTTACTCGCGCAGATGCCCACAAGCATGCGCAGGGTGCCTCTTCAGGTGGAAGGGGTGGGGGGGAGGGGACGAACGCTCGTCGCTCGCCCACCCTCCCTATTAAGTCAGTGCACGGGGCAGGCTCTCCCCCCCCACCCTCCCCGTGTGCACGCCTATGCAGATGCCTGAGTTGCAAGGACATTGTAACGCGCCTACACTAAGTGCATTTATTGCGCGCGTACTGTCACGAGCCAAACGGAGGTGCAGCAGCGCCTTCAGATTAGCTGAACGATAATCTACATCCACAATTAGCACTTTCGCGGGGCACACAGTGATTCTCTAACTCAAATTCAGTATTTAGTCGCTTTCACACTCGGAGACAACCTACAATCTTACTACTGTAATGAAGAAGAGAGAACAAAGAGACAACGCCCTCGCCTACAATCTTACTACCTACAATCTTACTACAACGACTACCTACAATCTTACTAATTAACTTTCATTGTTAAACATCACACAAATGCATTAAAGCAAATGCGTAAGCATGCCCCAATGTCAAGTACAACCACCACAAATTAGCGGTGACAGGTCACCCGTTAAATAAAAAAGTTAATGCACATGCACTTCGCTCTTGTGAAAGTCCATGTGTATGTGGCACTCCTCTTGCACAGATGATGTAGCAAGAATAAAAAAAATGTAGCATTGCCGTCTTCTTCAACGAAACATATGTGATAAGAATGATAAGAAAAACAGTGTTCGCAATATTTTATTGGAATCAAAACAGTAGCAGTTCTCATGTCAGTGTAAGCATATGTATATTTCCATCTTGTTGCACAGAAGCTACACCCAATACAAAACACTAAGAACCTATACAGTAAACCCCAAGCACTATATATAATTCACAACAGTAAAGCAACATGCAGTAGTGTGGCAAATCTCATCATAATGCACACTGACATGTGCACTTCACAGTGCTAGTACGTAAACACAATCCAGACAAATGGGATCTACAAGGAACTTGGTGTCAGCCTGCACATGAAGGCAACTAAGTTAGTACAATAAGGCTAGCATTACTTTTAAGAAATATACAACCATGCAGGGAGGCATGTTGTAGATTTTAATTGAATTAGTTTGCCCTATGGCATCAAAACATGTCATAAATCATCATACAGTTCGATTTTCTGCAGAAAAGTCCAAAATAGACCTGTGGTGTTGATTGTAGATCCACTTACCACAATTTGTAAAGGCGTTCAGCCATGCCAGCAAAATGACAACATTGCATTCATATATGGCTGCACATACTTACTCACAAATATCTGAAAATTAACGCAGTGTTCTAGAAATATACTTGGGAATTTGTCGCCATTATCACACAACTGCAATATACCAATGCTTCTATTATACATAATTACTACAGCTATGTTTACAATATTCTCATGCCAGCCACTGTCATCTGCAACCTAAAAAGCTCATCTTTAATTCCTCACTTCATGGCATGTGCATAATTACCACATTGAAAGTTAATAACACTACCATAGCTGCAAAGTCAACTTGAAATTAGGCAATCACATGCCTAAAATTAAAAATTTCCTACAAGTAGTGGCTGGTGGCTTGGCATATTGGATGTGGTTGAATAGAATTTGACCACGAATCTATAGAGCCTGTAAAGGAGTCAGGAATTGAGTTCATAGTTAAAGTGTGAAAACAAAACAGCAACACACACAGAAATAGAAATGAAGGGAACAGGACAGCACAGTATTAGCAACTGAAATTTAACACGTGTATGGCATTTTTAGTCACGTTTATACTCATTCTGTGAGTGCATGGTTCTTTATTTTTGTAATTTTTTCGCACTAAGTGTGTATATCTTTCTGTGGTTTGCATTACACTTCAGGTCCTCGTTAGTGAAGAGTGAGGCACAGGGGAGTGTTCCCAAAATACAGCGTCTTGTACACAAACAAGTGGGTGAGCAAGTCTTGCATCTTTGCCAGAAATGTCTTCCTGAAAATAATTGAAGTCCATTAAGCTTTCCATATCCAGAAATATGAATGTCTTGGCAAAGACTCACACTTGACTATACTATTGCAGACCTTTAAACAGAACACAAAACAAATGCAATAGTGAGATGCTGCTAAGTAGTTTCTTGTGAACTTTTCACTTAAAGTACAAAGGGCAAAGAGTACACAACTGCAATGAAATGCGAAACAGCACCAGAAGTGTACTTTTGTCCTGTGTACCATCATTCAAGTGGTTTTAGCTGTCAGTGAAGTTAGCATTGTAGTGTAAAGGGGTGCAAATTTTAGTAGGATTAACCTTGGAGTTAAACGGATTTCAATGGAGGCGTAACTGCTTGAGGCCCACATACTTAGCTTTAGGTGCGTGTTAAAGAGCCCCAGGCGGTCTAACTTTCCGAAGTCCTCCACTAAGGCGTCTCTCATAATCGTATGGTGGTTTGGGGACGTTACGCACCAACAGTTATCACTTACAACACATGCAACACTAGCTTCTTCATCAACCACAGCTGTTCCGTTTAGGACTGAAGATTGGGCGACTTGGTATTGATTCATTGCAAAATTAAACAGTGCACTTGTAATGACGACAATAGAAGACGTGGACAAAGTACCAGCCTGTTTACCTTGTCAGAAATTGTGTCAACAGTCAGAATACTGTGTCCTGATCATGAACACTATGGCAACAAAAAGTAAAACAAAATAACCAGAGGGAAGGAACAAGGTGATTCAACAACGAGGTTCAACAGATTCAACTGACATATCAATGTGATTAAATTAGCCTTGCACAAGTGACACATCTCCTAAATTCCATAAATATGCACAGGTAACCTTGGCAAGTTCTAGTGCTGATATGTGACTAATGAAGTGACCATACCATAAAATGCATGTGCTTCAGCAAACACACTGTAACTAAGCACATATCTTACACATCATATGGCCATCATAATGTGTCATTAACATGACTTATTCTTACTAGCTAAATGTATACAAGCTCATGATGTCAATGCGCCTTGATATGCAATTTAACTTTTTGTGTAGGAGACGGACAAAGTGCCCAAGGCAAAATTGTCGTCAAAAAGTATTCTTACTTGCTCATAATCTGCGCATGACAACAGAATAAATAGAAAACAAATCTGGCCTTAATGCACGTTTTACCACATGACAGCGTGATAACAGCTGTCTTTTTTTTTTCTTTTTTTTTTTTGTTGCTTCAGTGTATACTCCCTGGAAGCACTGCTTCATTCATGCTTTATCGCAAGCAAGGAAATTATGTCGTACAAACATTCAGTTTTAAGGCGCGCTCGCTTGAATTGCCTGGCCACGCCAAGCGGTCAGCCAATTCGAAACACGTATCACACATCGTTGTTCTGCGAGCTTAATGGCCTTTATTTTTTCGCTTTTCATTGCACTCTTGACGCGACGCAATATGCAGAACAGCACCTACTGCTGCCCAAGCGACAAGGTCGCGCAAACAGAGGAAACATAAGTATTACGTACCATTTGTGTTCCTGAATGTGCCGCGAACGCGGCGCGCCCATCAGCTGCTGCTCGCTTGAGTCGCCGGGCCACTGCCACACCATTGCACAGGCAGTGCATGTTGCACTGTCGTCAAACCACACATTTCACGTCCCGCGACGAGTACACAGTAAGGCTGCCGGCATGAAATGTGCACACATGATCGACGCATAGCAGGGTAGTTGAAAGGCGTCCTTCACAAAACCGACGTTATCCCATGTCGGCTTCGCTTCACTATCACTCACGCACGCCGCTGGGGCCAGCCTGCGGTAGTATTCGCTGTCATTTCGGAACTTCTCGCGTTTCTCGCGGCTCTCTTCCCGCGTTTCTTTCTTTTTGCTTTCATTTTTCCCCTCCGCGCGAGCATGCGTGCGATGGTTCCTCTCTTATCGCCGCCCTTCGAAGGTCAAGGGCATTTTTTGTCCCTTCGTCCCTTTCAGAGCAGCCGCTTGAGGGGAGTCGCGTTTTTTTCTTTCGTTTCTCTTGTTTTTTCTTTCTTTTTTCTTTTTTTTTTTTTTTGCGCCGGGATTTTTGAACACCGGATCTTATTCCGTGCGTTGAGGCACGTCGCCTCTGCCCAATTCGTCATCCAAAAGGGTATACTGACTGTGCATGCGGTGCCGATAGGCCACATCGAGGGTGTACACGCTCATGCTTTTAGTTTAACTTCGATTTGATGGTAAAACAACATAAGCGAGGTTATTCTGTGGTCGAAATGCCTCGTGAACCCGAGCCCAGTGGTAGTGTGCATTCCGTACAACAATGTGCATCAGTCAACGAGACGAAGAAATCGTTGATTAGCACGTTCATGAATTTATTTAGCACTTTGAGAAACACTTCTTTCGCCCGCGCCGTTGCATACATGCCCGCCAGCACTGAAGGCACTACAGCTTCGGATAAAATAACGGGAAGATATGCCCGAGAAAGTGAAATAGGAGTTTTCTGTTCTTGAACCCCATTTGACAAAATGGCGTCAGATCGTGAATTTACCTCCTTTCTTCCACCTTTTATCCCCATAATTTCTCAAGGAAGTAAAATTGAGGACGCAGAACTTTATTACACCGATCTTAATACTCCCTAAGGGAGTACGGTCCCCCAAATGAAGGTAGTATTAAGCCCTTAAAACGCCCAATTCGGCTAGTTTGCGTTTACAGTGTAGAGCTGCATCGGTTT
>JALIZH010011283.1:0-82563 GCA_030522465.1 Rhipicephalus appendiculatus
TTTTCGTGTTAAGAAGCATTAGAGGTTAAATTAATAGGACTGCCGCTGCCCTCAGTACAATGTTTTTTTTTTCTTTTTTTTTCAGTCGACTACGCCAACAATTACCACATGAGCCCTGTAGTGAGTGTTATAAAAGGTGACTATTTAAATGCCCCCCCCCTGCGATCTCTACGCCTCTCAAAAAGAAATGAATCAACTCCCGCTGAGGTTAGTTACGAGTGTCACAGTATTTGTATGAATTTGCTAAATGTACTGCAGGTATATATTTTTCTATGTGTAAAACCTTCAATCTCCTAATTACGCACACAATTTTAAAAATTATCAGGCACAATCGTAAATAATTCCTGTTTGAGACAATCGGTATCTTCTTAATTTTGATACACGCTGTAAAAGTCCCACCCCATTATTGCTACATTTCATCCCTTCGAACTGTGTCTCACACGTGTGACTTACTTCGCACACACTAAACTGTTTCATTGTCGTCGTTTATGAGAAGGAACACGTGAGCGCGTGGCCTGCGCTCTGCGGCAGCTTCCTACAGGGGCATCAGCAGACAGCTAAAGAAACAACGTCTGCTTTGGGTGTCATCTATTGCCAAATAAGATAACGAGTCCAAGGATAGCGTACAACCACTGCAACGCGTCCTCTGCTGCCAAGAAATCGAGCGTGGTGCGCGAGCATGGTCGAAACAGAGAAGCTTTGCCGCTCGGCCTACGCGAGTTGCACTTCAACTGAACTCGACGTATATGGGCAAACTGCACTTGGACAGGTAGCGCCACTAGCGCGGCGAGTTTCAGCGCCGCCGCGGCCGCCTCCGCATCGCTGGAGTGACCACAAACCCCTCCGTGCGCTATTGGTACAGCGCGCGCGTGAGCCCGACTATGTCTTTTCCAAACGCTGCGTTTTAGAATGTCTAAGGCTTGAATAATGTGTTCAGGGATACGTGATAACACCGTTAAAAGGTGGCAGCTCTTGCTAAGCACGCCATGTCCACAACGATAAAGTAACTCAGCGGGTAGACGCAAGATGACCGAGTTCGGCTTGTCCACCAAACGCTGGTGAAGGTGCCGTCGAAAACCGTCGAAATGAATAGTAGGTAACGGTTTCCATTCCCTGAACTTGTTTCGTTTTATTCCTCTCCGTTGTATTGAAGCTCTCTGGCAGAAACGCGTCATTTACACTATTCACGAATGTAGACCTCACAAGTGTATAAACGCCGCGGTATTATGCAGCCGTAAGCGTGTAGTCCGAAAGCATAGGTTTGCCGAATACAAGGAGATAATACCTGAAAAGCACAAATATAGCCAGGTTGAAACAAAACGAGGGGCTTGCTAAGTTTACTTAAACCGCTAACCTATATTGACACATTGCAGTAGACTTATGCATTCAGCTGGGAATATAATCATCGCACATTGTGTGCAGTCCCAATGCCTTTTTTTTTTTTGATGGTTCAAAGATTAGCTGAAGTGTGTAAGTCACCATCATAGTGGCTGGAAAGCAGGTGCGAGTAAACTGTTCCAGCCTTCTTGTAAAGAAATGTAAGGAAAATATGTTGGTTGCTGGGTAGCAAGAAGTGGCATTTGTCATGTCCAGAAAATGCCTGTTGCAGGTTTTAGTCGTTTTTTTTTTTGTGGGCTCCTAGACTGTTTTGTCAACGCTGCGCACCATCAATCAGAACGAAAATGCAATAATGTTCGCGTGCTAGTCCATCAGCGAGACTACACACCGTGATTAGAAGGCCTTGCTATGACTACAATAACGTGAAAACCATGCACGGTCTATCTGATACAGTGCTCCTCCAAGTTCTGACCAGCTGATAAAGCAACAACACCCTCATACGATTACAAATATGTCTTGTTTGTCACGAAGAGAGCGCTGAAACCAACGTTGGTGTCTCCTCTCTGCGCGAGCTTTGGAAAAGCGGTAAAAGTTTCATTCCCAGGTAAATTATTGCAAGCATTTTGGTGGCCCCAGAGTCCAAAAAGCAGTGATGCAGAACTATCGATAGCACTATCGATACTATCGATACTTGAGTGACTATCGAACTATCGATGGTACAAAATACTATCCATAGCGCTATCGATAGTACGTTTGATAGTATAGTATCGATGGTATAAAAGCAACTGCGTGAACTGATTGTTGCGTAAACTTCGTTCCTCGGGTGCGTGGTAAATGGTGGAGCAGAAGGAGCAGGCTAAATCGCAAGAATGCTCAAATGCTGCTGTTCATTCACCAGTATGCTTCGCTGATACATGATAATTAAGTTGCAATGCTCATCTGTAGCAGAAGGGAAGCCGTTACTTTATGGTGGAACTGCGCCGCTTCAAATTTATATCGTATTTTGCTATTTGAAAGTAAAAATATCATGTAGTAAATGTTGGGGTTTTACATCCCAACATAAAAATATCAGGAACTAAGTTTGTTGATTGTAAGATGTAACTTATTGCTTTTGAATATGAATTTCTCAGATGGCTACGATCCGGCATTTTCGCTGCGGTAATAATTTATCGCTTTCACCAAAATATTCCTCATAAACGAACAGAGTATTGCTGATAGTAGGCTATCGGGAATGTTTTGGCAATATCGCCGGCCAACAACGGCATAATTATTAACAGCACTATCAATAGTATAACCTGTAATAATGCAACCGACGCTATACTACCGATTGCGTTATCGGTAATACTATCGGCAATTTCGATAGTTTCCTTACACAATCGATAGTTTCTTTGAAACTCTCAATAGTCCAATTACCGATAGCTCTGCATCACAACCAAAAAGTTTGTTGTTAAAAAGCAGAACTACCAAGAGATCAGAAATACATGTTCATTGAGCAAAAAGATAAGCACATACGTAAAAAAAACCGCCAGACCTGCGCGGAAGCTGCAGCACAGTCACAGCGAAAGTTGGAAGAGCGGCCTTTCCAGAGCCTTTTTTAAACACTCTTGGGGCAACTACTACAAGCTCACTTGCATGGTACCCACTACGCCATAAATCATAATTTTTATATAGTGGGGAAGCGTTCACTACGCCATTATTCGTCATTCTTCGGAAAAGCGTGGTACGCGCTACACACTTGTAAGGCATTATGTGCACATTGTTGATGCTGTGGCTGACGACGATGAAAGATTACGCCTGAGGCATTTGTCATGGGTTGGAGCACTCAACGACCCGTTCGTCACGGAATTCGCATTGTGTGACGCCTAGTCGCTTGTTTACTTTTCTAAAACGCTTTATTGCACACGTTAACGCTATTCCTTACCCGACATGGCGCCTGCATGGGGTCAGTTTGCAACGAAGTTTGAAGCACCGGTGTAGCTCAGTGGTGGTGGGCTGAGCTGCCACGCAGAACGCCCGGGTTCGATTGTCATTCTGTCCTCGGTATTTTTTATTTCTTGAGTTTTTTTTTCCTTATTCAGCGCGATAGTGCTTACAGTCAGCGGCGGCGGCGGCGAAAAATCTGGCGCGAGACCTGCCGCGAAACGGTGCTCCCAAAGCCACAATCACGCCAGCGACGCGCGTGCCGCCGCTAGAGGTGCTCCTGTCCGCCACGAGTTAGCAGCTTGGGTAGTGATCATAAACGCATAATATTACAAATGGGATATAAAACTGAAAATAAGAACATAGAATCAAAGTTTGGCAGCTCGTATCTAAATGACAAACAAATAACAAATATAGCCGCAAGAGTCGAGGAAAAAGTAGACAAACTACCAGGCAAAGACTGGAAGTATACACCAGAACACAGTGAGTTCAGTGTGTGCCGCCATACTTAGGCAGCACGTCGCGCCATCTGTCGCAAGCGCGACGAAGCAACACCCTGAACTGCCAAGCTAGCAGATGCCCCGAAATTAAAACGCGGATCTTCCCAACCCGAGTCCGGCTGTCGGCATGTTTCACGCGTTTCCTCTCCTGGAAAATTGTGCTATTTTCTTGTGAAGCGTCGGGACTACCTTCCTCGACAGTCCGGAAAGACTACAGCACGTGCATTGCAGACTGCGGAGGCAACTTTATCAGGTACGCACCATCGCGATGGAAAGAAACGCGAACAGCGCAGAGCATGGCTCTCGACTCAGTCAAACTGCGACATGCCTTGACTGTCGCTAGGCAAAACTTCTGCGTTCAGCCGGCCTTACCGTAGCGCAAGTATCCCACTCCGGCTTGCGTTCATTTACCGCATGTGTTTATCATTTGCCAGTCATGCCTGGCACTCGGAACACACACGCGGTGCGAAAGTGCCAGCCAGAGCAAGATTTTATAGTGCTACGGTGACGCCGCCGGAACGCACCGATTCGCCTAACGACAGTCAAGGCATGACGCAGTTCGACTGAGTCGAAAGTCACGCTTTCCTCCGTTCACGTTTCTTTGCATCGCGATAGTACGCCGTTACATTTGTACTAAACGTGCGCAGTGTGCGTGCACACGTGAGTCGTAATATCTACTATTATTGGTTGTGGCCTGCGAAAGAGTAGGGCAATGATTTGGTGCCGCATACTACAGGCATACTGCACGCAAATTACTGCTGTGAAGCGAAGTAGATGGTATCAAGCTTTTATACATGCAGTAAGTGTACTTACTCGTACACTTTTAGTAGCCTCATAGTTTTTCCTGTTGATTGCAATGATCCACTGGCGGCGGAGCTCACCGTTTTTGGTTGCGGATGGAAGGCTGTGACATCTGAAAACACTGCACCGGAACGATTCCCGCGTCGTGTTGTGATCTTCACAGACAGTGCTGAGTAATATCATTTTCTTGCGCTGATTGTTTTCGCATCCAAAGACGTCGCAGTGGTGCCCAGACGACTTCTTGTAAGCGGGAGCAGCGTGAATAGGCGCTTTCTCGTATTTTAAAGTCCCAGAGACGCGGCTTGCGAATGTTCACTTGCGCAACAGATGCACGCCTTGGCAGTTCAGAACGAAATGGCGTCTGGGTGCGAGAGTGCGCCGCCGAGAGCCTAGGCGCTTGGGTGCGAGATAGGCGTGCTCTTGTCTATAGCGAGCTGCTATATGTAATCACGAAAGAAATGGAAAAAGAGAAGAAAACTATTTGTTGGAAAGGAAAGAGAAAGCCAAAAAGTTGGTGGAACAAAGAAATCCTGGAAGCGATCGAGAAGCGACGTGAGGCGTCACGGGAGCACAGACAGGCAAAAAAGGAGAAGCGGCCACAGGATGAAGTCAACCAAATATGGGAAATATATTTAGAGCAAAAATCCATTGTGCAGAAATTAGTCGAAGCAAAAATTAAAGGTGAAAGTGAACGCTGGATGACAGAGAATTCGCGAAAAGAAGAAGGCCACGCCTAGGATATTTTGGAGCCACCTAAAAGCGCTAGGTAGGAAGTCTGTCACAATGCAACAACATATGGTAGATGAAGGAGGAAATCAATTGGAAGGGTATGAAGCAGTAGGTTACATCCGAAAGATAACAGCCGATTCGTTTAAAAAGGTCGCCCAGGGGATTCTCCCGATGAGTAAAAGTACGCAAAGGAGTGCAACCGACGAAGATGTAGTACTAGAGAATTTATATTGGAAGAAGGCCGAAGGAAGAATTCCTAAGCGCACTACTCCGGGCTTAGATGGGGTTCCCTTCAGCCTCATTAACGAACTAGGACATAACACTAAAGAAGTACTGCTGAAAGCCGTAGAAAAGTGCTTACAGGAGAGGGAAATACCAGAAAGTTGGCGAAAAAGTAGAATGAACTTAATCTATAAAGGCAGGGGAGAAAAGGATAACATTCGCTCGTATAGACCGCTAACCATTACATCGGTGCTATACAGGTTGGCAATGCAGGCAGTAAAATTAAAAATAGAAGCGTGGGTACAACAAAATGATATTTTGGGAGAACTTCAGAATGGATTTCGAATCGACAGGCGGTTAGACGATAATCTGTTTGTTGTTACCCAGAGTATAGAAATATCTAAAATTGAAAACAGGCCCTTATACGTAGCTTATCTAGACATGACTGGGGCGTATGACAACGTTAATCAGGAAATTTTGTGGGATGTATTGAAGGAAGTGGGCATAGGTGACGACTGTATACAGCTTTTGAGGGAGATATACCGAGAAAATACAGTTTGTATAGAATGGGAAGGAATACGTAGCAAGGACAGCGTTGACATTAGCAAGGGGCTGAGACAGGGATGCACTTTGTCCCCGCTGTTATTCATGCTGTACATAATGAGGATGGAAAAAGCGCTAGAATGTAGCAACATTGGATTTAATTTGTCACACAAACAGGTCGGCACGATGGTTGAGCAGAAGCTTCCAGGTCTATTTTATGCTGATGATATTGTCTTATTTGCGGACAGTCAAGATGATATACAGCGACTGGCAGATATATGCGGAAGGGAATCCGAGGCTCTAGGACTAGGATTTAATGCAACAAATGTGGATTCATGGTATTCAATGATCACGAAGACCATGCGGTCTTAATACAGGGCCAAGAAATACCGAGGGTAAGCGAGTACAAGTACCCTCGGAGTATGGGTAAATGAGGGGAATAGACATATGGAGGTACAAGAGAAAGCATCGGTAGCAAAGGGAAAGAGGAATGCTGCAATTATGAAGCACAGGGCTTTATGGGGATACAATAGGTACGATGTGCTTCGAGGGCTGTGGAAGGGTGTGATGGTTCCGGGGCTTACATTTGGGAACTCAGTGGTGTGCATGAAGTCAGAGGTGCAATAAGGAATTGATGCAAATCAAAGGACGGTGGGACGCCTCGCGTTGGGCGCTCACGGGAAGACGACAAATGAGGCTGTAAAGGCTGATATGGGATGGACAGGCTTTGAAGTGAGGGAAGCTCAGAGCAAAACGAGATTTGAAGAGAGGCTGAGGGAAAACGAAGGAGAGTAGATGGGCAGAGAAGGTTTTCAGGTATTTGTATAGAAAAAGCGTTGACACGCAGTGGAGGAAAAGAACTAGGAGGCTCACCAGTAAATATACGGCTAGCAGTGCGGGCGATATGGCAACAAGGAGCATTAAGCGGAAGTTCAGAGAGGCGGAGAGCACTTATTGGATGACAGTGATGGAAATGAAGCCGGCTCTCAGTAACTACCGAAAGGGAAAAAACGAAATAAGGAGGGAAAGGTTTTATGATAATTCGAAGGGGAAGCGCTTTACTGTTTGAAGCAAGGTCTGGGCTGCCTTAGAACGCGTAGTTATAAAGCGAGATTCAGTAACGAAGAAGAACAATCTGCATGCTGTGGGGGGAACTAAGGAAACGATGGAACATGTACTGATTGAATGTGGCGATATTCACCCAGGTATACGTGTGGGCACGAGTCTACATGAAGCCTTGGGCTTTAGGGACAACAATGGAAAACTGAACACGTCCGCGATAGAAATAAGTAAGAGACGGTTAGAGTATTGGTGGCAGAAAAGTAGACATAAAGTACAAAAATAAATAATGGGGAAAAATAAGGTCATTCTGCTTTAAGAGGCAGAGAGATGGACCGTGAATTTATATTTTTTTGTATAATAACATAGATTTAATCAATGTAGATAAGGCATTAGGCCAACATGAAACAAGGAAGTTTTTTTTTCCCAATGTTTTTTTTTTTCGAGCCTGGTGGCAGACATGTCACCGCCCCGTTATAAAGGGGACGCTCATAGCATCCATCCATCCAGTTAGAAGCGCAGTGTTGCCTATAGGCGAGAGTGATTCACTGGTGTGAAGGTTTGGTTGTGGTTCGCCTTTTCGAAAGTCTAACACTGAACACCACGGAAATGTTTTTTCGAGGCAGAATTGTAGTCTCTTGCCAGAGAAAGTACTCTGCCATTTTGTATATCCGCGTTGGATGCTATAATTCCATGCACAATCAAACCACCTACGCCGTGATGGCAACGAACGGGATGTTGCGGCGTAAAAATATAAAGCAATGAATGTTTTAAGTGGTTCTAACCATTGCGTTTCATGTTATATCGGTAATGAAAAAAATCCGAGACTCTCGTAAGGCGAGCCACAGGGCTTCTTATCACACACATCACTTCATTCTTCAGGCTTCTGCAAAAAGTTATTTGCACAAACTGTCCAACACACTGCAAGGTATTCTCAAAGATTATCTTGCCTTTGCAATAAAAAACCTTCTATATAACAATAAGCAATTCGATTCCCATCAGTGACTCACGTCATCAAATTGATAATTTGCTCATTAGCTGTACTGTCCGGGGCCATGCCAATGACGTAGTAGGAATGTCTCCGGGCTGAGAAGTTCGGTTCCAGAAATTTGTACAGCGCCTGGAAAGTTGGCATAAAAGAAGGAATGCAGTGAAAATATCTCATCACACTTTATAATGCAAGAAAGAAAGAAGGGAATCTTTAAGGGCCACGTTTCCTTGATTGATACAAACTTAATGAAAATAAATAGACAATCTGAAGGTTGTAGGTTCAGTCCCTGAGAGCGGCAAGTAGTCTTTTCATCGACTTTACTTTCTTTACATCTATATCATGATTACTACGATAGGCTTAAAGCAGTACAGTTAACGTTCCATAATGCAAGCTGTGCTACGGCAGTGCCTTATGACATCACCATGTGCATTTTATAGTCACAATACTTGCCGGGCCCATTTTCGGCACTATTCCAGTAACACCGAAGAATATAATCTTGCCAAAATAATATGTGGCCATGGGGAAAACGGAATGTCAGAGTTAGAAAGGAGCAGACATAGAGGAACGTGGAAACGAAGGGTACTGATTAGGCGTATTGGGACAGTAGCCACCAGATTAAATTAGTACTTCGCCTATATTACTGGCAATACGAAGAAGTGCTTGGCGATTTGGCAAGAACACACTAACATAGCTGCAGACTAACAACAAGATATACCCTAAAAACATATATACCCTAAACATATACACCCTAAAACTGATGCGCAAAGATCTCGAAAATTCGTCAATTGCAACGCCTCGTGACGTAATTATTATAAGGGACATCAGAGCGCACACATGAAACATGCGATTACAAACTCACGCCGCTCAAATAGCATATCCACTAAAACAAAAGAGGCAGAAAGAATGACAACGACACCCCCCAAAGTGCTAACTACCTACTAATATTTTTGAAAACAGAAGATCGGGCGTAGTGTCATTATGGCACATGCGCATTATGGGACATGCTATAATTGCATGTCCTAGAAGACGTAAGGATGGCGCGATGAAAACATCGTGAAAAAGGGATGGAGGTTAAGAATCAAATGACACAAGCGTTTACGAACAACTAAGTGCAAGTATGTTGCAATGTTAAATATATACGAAAGACAAGAACTAACAAAAACAGCATGTTGTCAGACGTCGTTCTCTCTTTGCGGCTGTATGGCTGTCTCAATCATGTGCATCTCTGTATTGTATGGCCTGAAGGGGGTATCACTCGCAATCGTAGTAGCATTCTTTTACAGCGAAAGCTGTATATGGCTAGGAGAAACGAAAAGCCGCTCGGCGTCTGTGTCACGAGCGGTCTCCATTGGCTGTGCTATCAGTTACGTCATTGTGAGCGTCGTATCCAAGCTCACGCGTCAGTGGCGCGCGAGCTTGGGTACGACGCTTGCAGGATCAAACGCGTGCAGCAACGGCACGCCGAAGAAGCGGCGTTGCGAGCAGAACAGCGTCGACGTGATGATTGCGGGAGCGCGTTCGACGGGGCGAACGCCCGCTTTAGGCGAGAGTTTCTTCAGCGGCACTTTGGCTTCGGCTGCGACGTCTGTGACCGCCTGTTGTTCGACCACAACCTGGCAACGATAATTGTGGAAGGCTTTAGTGCAGCGTCGGGTTGAACCCACTGCTAAACACCGGGGCCGCATATTTCAGCTTCGCTGGTTAACCATTTGTACGGAGTGCTTGGGCGGTGATTTTTTTTAATTAGGTGAGGCTCCAAGTGTTCAATGGTAGTTTTGTTGCCTTTGCTGCAAAGTTCGCCGACAGGTGTAAATATGGTTCTCGTGCGCAGTCATTGCGATGAGGACTAAGATTGGCACCATCCAGTTCGTACAAGTTATTGGAGTGCTTCCTTTGTCGGTCATTCAGGCATAAGAACTTTTGGCCCAAATATGACTGTCCACAGCAGAAAGGAATCTCACAGACTACCCAAACCGAACAACAACAGCAACAACAACAAACGCTTAGCGAGCTCTTTAGTTGGACTTTTTGTGTCAGTACTCGTGGTACAACCAGAGATGGGCCAGTTTGCTGGCGGCGGAAAGCGCAACACGGACGTCGTATCCAGTGGCCACTTTCTTAAAATTGTGGTTTATTTCATGCATAGGCATGTACGGTACGATCCAAGGAGTAGCAGCATCAGTTCTGGCGGTGCCGGACTCAGCACACGGACCCTTCTTCACCTTACGGTGAACTATGTCGCCATCCTACTAGTGAACACTATGTGCTGTGTTAATGTAAACTCTGTCGTCCTTCCCCCCCACAATGTCCTCACTTCGCAGAGGACTGCATTAAAGCACAAAAAAACCTTTTCTTTAGTAGACAGAGTCCGTGAAGGGCCTGGTTTAGAGGCCTCGTGAGAACTCCCAAGAATAATCGGATACTTCAGTTGTGGCCGGCTTCGCCACTTCGTAAGGTTTCAAGGTTCATCCTCACTTTCGACTACACTGGTCGCGCGACCATTCGCGAATGACATCCTAAAGGGAACTTAAAAGGCGACCGGTGTCCACACCAGCAAATGCGAGCTACCCGTCGCCAGACAGAAAGCACGTCTGCTCGCAACTTGGCTTGAGCTGCCTTAGCCCCGTAAAATAAGCTGATGTAATGGGTTCGGAAAATCACAACTGCAGTAGCACGATTGAAAATTTTAGCAGCAAGTGACTTAGCCAAAGTAGTGGCTCTACGCGCAATGCGGTAAGCTGCGACAATTCGCGACTAACTCAGTCGCGAATCCAATGGTAGTCACTAGTGTGTACGACCTCTTATCAAACACGGGTAATCCAGATCGATTCCAAGTTTGCTGGTGAACTAGGAAAATCGACTGGACCAAGATCACCTTTAGTACTTCCAGGGCTTGTGCAACAATGCCGGGATGCGTGAGCTGCCTGTAAAGGTCCAGGAAGCCAAAGTTGGAGACTCGTTGGCCCCAAATCTCGTCAATGGTGTTCAAGAATCCGTGCTCCTTGTAGTCTGTGAAGAGGCCATTCCTGTGGAAAGGTTCAGAAACGCATATCACTAGGCATACACAGGATGCGCACGTGCACGTAGCAGTGCGAAATATTGGGGCAGAAAATCAGCGCAACTCGTTTTTCCCGCGCTGCACGACTTGTTTTGAAGAATGCTCACACGTTACGCCGAGGATGCCTTTCACTGTCAACAACTTCCATTCATGCAGAATTTGAACAATCATTTAAGGCGAGTACCTTGGATGGCTCATCAAACGCAAAAAAGACCAATGGCGTTGGCGTCGTCTCTGTCAACACGATTGATGCAAAAAAAAACCAAATCGCATGATGGTGTCACCCTATGACGTTATGACGACACTGGCCACCGTAATCATGCCGTCATCATGACGTTCCTATTTGCCCAGCGTGACGTCACACCTTGACCTCACCGCATGACATCGTCGCTTGGCCAAAGGTGGGGCGATCCCAGAGGCGCTGCAAAAGCCTCATGAAGGGCAGAAAGCTTACAATGCCTTCGATCTCGGAGGCCATGCAAAACCGGGTTAGGTGCAGTAAGCTTTCGGGAGGGGGGGGGGGGGGGGGCAATATAGGCTGTGTTCATAGGCGTGCGCAAGGTTCCCCTTCAGGGGGGGGGGGGTGAAGGTTCATCGTAGCGCCCCCCTTCCCTAATAAGTCAATGTGTGGGGCAAACATTGCCCTCCCCCCTCTTAGGTGACTAGAAAGAAGGCGCGGCCCCCCCCCCACCCACCCACCCACGTGCGCACGCCTATGGCTGTATTCGAATTCTGTACAGCGTCGTAGGCAGTATACTCCGACAGCATAGAAGAAGGCATCAAGCTCGTGTTGTCCGAGGAATGGAACGCGTCTAGATGACGTCTACGCGACGTGACGCCGCCTCGCGTCGGAAAGAGAACGCTAAAGAAAAGAAACGTAACATTTATTTCCTTAACTTGTTTCGTGTTCAAATTGATGAAAAATCGAACGCAGCTCACATAGAGCATCTGTAAAAGCATCTGCTAGTGGGAAGACGACCCATACCGGCGAGATCCGAGCATTGCGCTCAGCCGCCATCTTGTTTGGACAAGAAAGTAGCCTGCATCATTTTCGTCTCTGATGCCGTCATCTCGATGCTGTCTATTTTGTCGGCTACGTGAGAATTGGAATCAGACTTAAGATGGCCGCTGTCCACTTAGCTGTCTATTCAGCCGTCTACGGTAAGTATGGGAACACACCCATAGACGACTGAGAGGAAAAAGAAGTACGAGATGGCTTTCGCGCACGAGTCGTCTTAGGCATATGGGACCGTGAGTCTCTTTCATCGGAGAAACGAGTCCATAGTAAGATATTGCATGCATGGAGGAAAAATTGAATTACAACCTAAACAACACGCAAACATTACGCAATTAAAAAAGAAATTCGCTTTTTCTGTCCTTTCATATTGTCACGTGGTCGTGACGTCGACGAAGGCAGCAGGCAGTAGTCCAAGACGAAACTCTTTATTTGGCCGAAACTGTGGCCGGTAAACGGAAGGTGAGATTACAGCAATAAACGCTGGCACTGATAGCGGCGAACAGAGCGTCGGCCGTCGATCAACTGAACTTCGTTGGAGCGCGCCGGCTTTTATGCATCATGCGTCGAACATTCTAGCCTTATCACAGGTCATCGCGCAAGCTCTGGAATAATCTCGAGTGGTCGCGTCTTGCGTGCAATCTTAACAAAACGATCTACAATAATCGCGAAGGTTCTAGAACACTAAGGCGCGGTTTGAGCTGAGCTTTGCTGACGGTCTCTGTGGGCGAAAACCGAATACAACAAAAGTGAAAATAAGAATAGCGCGTGGCAATGCCCCCCTCTGAAAAGGCATCGTCCCGATGCTTAAAACAGAACACGGGGGAAAATGCATGCAACAATAAATCACAACAATAAAGAAAGAACGTACAATAATTAAGCAATAAGTGCAGTCCTCGGGTTTGCTAACGCGCGTAATACGGTTTGAGGCGCACGACATGGACGACTTCAGGTCGTGCACGGCGCCGTTGAGAGTTCGTGATGCCGTCCGGGACGACCTCGTAGTCCAGAGCACCGAGACGTCGAAGCACCTTGTACGGCCCGAAGTATCGCCGAAGAAGCTTCTCACTGAGTCCCCGTCGGCGTATTGGCGTCCACACCCATACACGGTCACCGGGTTGGTATTCCGTGTGGCGTCGTCGAAGGTTGTAGCGGCGACTGTCAGTCCTCTGCTGGTTTTTGATCCGTAGGCGGGCGAGCTGTCGTGCTTCTTCGGCGCGCTGTAGGTAGGTGGTCACGTCGATGTTTTCCTCGTCGGTCACGTTTGGTAACATGGCGTCGAGCGTCGTTGCCGGGCTCCGTCCGTAGACCAACTTGTATGGCGTCAAGTGCGTCGTTTCTTGTACGGCCGTGTTGTACGCGAAGGTCACGTACGGAAGGATGGCGTCCCACGTCTTGCGTTCGACGTCGACGTACATGGCCAGCATGTCGGCGATGGTCTTATTTAGACGCTCGGTCAGGCCGTTGGTCTGTGGGTGGTACGCGGTGGTCCGGCGGTGACTTGCGTGGCTGTATCCCAAGATCGCCTGGGTAAGGTCAGCCGTAAAGGCCGTACCTCTGTCGGTGATGAGAACCTCTGGGGCGCCGTGTCGAAGGACGATGTTCTCAACGAAGAACTTGGCTACCTCGGCGGCACTGCCTTTGGGCAGGGCTTTTGTTTCGGCGTAGCGGGTGAGGTAGTCGGTGGCTACGACGATCCATTTATTTCCGCAAGTCGACGTTGGGAACGGCCCCAGAAGGTCCATCCCGATCTGCTGGAACGGTCGCCGAGGAGGCTCGATCGGCTGAAGGAAGCCTGCTGGTCTTGTTGGCGGTGTCTTCCGTCGCTGACAGTCTCGGCACGTCCTTACGTAGCGGGCGACGTCGGCGGCAAGGCGCGGCCAGTAGTACTTTTCCTGTACTCTTGCGAGCGTGCGGGAAATTCCGAGGTGTCCAGCCGTCGGGTCGTCATGTAGTGCCTCGAGTACTTCTGGTCGCAATGCTAAAGGCACTATGAGAAGGTAGTTGGCTCGAAGTGGCGAGAAATTGTTCTTTATGAGAACGCCGTCTCGCAAGAAAAACGAAGCGAGTCCTCGCCTGAATGCCTTCGGAGCAATGGCGGTCTTGCCTTCAATGTACTCCACAAGGCCTCTGAGTTCCGGGTCGGCTCGCTGTCGTTCGGCGAAGTCGTCGGCACTTATGGTTCCCAAGAAGAAGTCATCCTCCTGGTCGTCCTGCGGCGGCGGGTCGACGGGGGCGCGAGATAAGCAGTCGGCGTCGGAGTGTTTCGCCCGGACTTGTAAACGACGGTAATGTCGAATTCTTGAAGTCTCAGGCTCCACCGTGCGAGGCGACCAGAAGGGTCTTTCAAGTTAGCTAGCCAACACAAGGCGTGGTGGTCACTCACAACTTTGAAGGGTCTGCCGTACAGGTAAGGGCGAAACTTGGATGTAGCCCAGATGATGGCAAGGCACTCCTTTTCTGTTGTGGAGTAGTTGGCCTCTGCCTTTGATAGCGACCGGCTAGCATAACTAATGACCCTTTCCAGTCCGTCAGTCCTCTGCACAAGAACGGCGCCGAGTCCTACACTGCTTGCGCCGGTGTGTACTTCTGTTTCGGCGTGTTCGTCGAAATGCGCAAGTAACGGAGGCGTCGGCAGGCGTCGTTTTAGTTCCTGAAATGCTTCCTCTTGCGGCGTTTCCCACTTGAACTCGACGTCGGTCCTGGTGAGGTTAGTGAGAGGCTCGGCGATGCGGGCGAAGTTTTTAACGAACCGCCGGTAATAGGCACACAGGCCGAGAAATCGACGCACGGCCTTCTTGTCGGCGGGTGGCGGGAATGTAGCGATGGCGGCTGTCTTCTGCGGGTCGGGGCGTACTCCGGACTTGCTTATCACGTGGCCCAAGAACAAGAGCTCCTCGTTGGCGAAGCGGCACTTTTGTGGCTTCAGGGTGAGTCCGGAGGTCTTGATTGCTTGAAGTACAGCTTCAAGGCGCCGGAGGTGTTCGTCGAAGTTTGAGGAAAAGACAACGACGTCGTCCAAGTACACAAGACAAGTCTGCCACTTCAAGCCTGCCAGTACGGTATCCATTACACGTTGGAACGTCGCAGGCGCCGAGCAAAGACCGAAGGGCATTACCTTGAACTCGAAGAGGCCGTCTGGTGTGATAAAGGCAGTCTTCTCTCGGTCTCTCTCGTCGACCTCGATTTGCCAGTAGCCTGTCTTGAGGTCCATCGACGAAAAGTACTTTGCGTTGTGGAGTCGATCCAGGGCGTCGTCTATCCGTGGGAGGGGGTACACGTCCTTCTTCGTGATCTTGTTCAGGCGACGGTAGTCGACGCAGAAACGTAGCGTGCCGTCCTTCTTCTTCACCAAAACCACGGGAGACGCCCAGGGACTCTTGGACGGCTGGATTATGTCGTCGCGTAGCATTTCGTCGACTTGTTTCTTCACGGCCTCGCGTTCGCGCGTCGATACTCGGTACGGGCTCTGTCGAACTGGTCGAGCACTTTCTTCTGTAATGATGCGATGTTTCGCGACTGGGGTCTGTCGAATTCTTGACGACGCCGAGAAGCAGTCTTCGAATCGCAGGAGCAGGGCCTTTAGCTGGTCCTGCTTGACCTTCGGAAGGTTCGGGTTGACGTCGAAATCTGGTTTGGGACCCCGATTCGTCGAAGCAGGTTCGGTAGCATCGGAGAGGGCGAAAGCGTGGCTGGTGTCCATGAATTTCTCGATGTGGGCGACCGTCGTACCAATGTTAACGTGCCTATATTCGTGGCTGAAGTTTGTCAGCAGTACCTTTGCTTTGCCATCACGCAACTCGGCGATGCCTCTTGCGACGCAAATCTGACGGTTTACAAGCAGGTGCTGATCGCCCTCAATGACGCCTTCGAAGTCTGCGGGCTTTTCGGTGCCGACGGAAATTATGATGCTGGAGAGAGGCGGAATGGTGACGTGCTCTTCTATCACGTTCAGTGCATGGTTCCCCGGCGTCGTCTGGGTAGGCAGAGCTTTTTCTGAAGTTAGTGTTATCGACTCAGATCTTAGGTCGATGACGGCGCCGTGGTCACTTAGGAAGTCCATTCCAAGTATTACATCCCTGGAGCAGTTTTGCAGGATTACAAAGCTCGCAGGATAAGTCCTGTTATTGATGGTGAGTCTCGCCGTGCAAACACCGGCCGGCGTTATTAGATGACCGCCAGCGGTCCGGATATCAGGGCCTTGCCAAGCAGTCTTCACTTTCTTCAACTTCGCCGCGAAAGGGCCACTGACGACGGAATAGTCGGCTCCAGTGTCGACGAGGGCGGTGACGTTGTGGCCGTCGAATATTACGTCGAGGTCACTGGTTCGTCGTCGTGCGTTGCGGTTGGGTCGCGGCGTCGGATCACGGCTGCGTCGAAATGTTGCTCTGCTTGCATGTTGCGCCGTCCCGTCTTCGTCGGTCCGCGACGTTTCGTCGGCAGGGCTTCGTCTGCTTCGCGTCATGTTCTGTAGGTATTGTCGCGTTGTCGTCGTCGGCGGCGGCCGCGGAGGATCTTCGGCATTTCGTCGTACAGCAACCGCACCTCCATCGGTTGCTGCCCTTAGTTTCCCTGATACGGGCTAGGCGACCGGCCCCGGTTTGGGCCAGTGTACTGCCGGCGGTGCGGTGACATGTAGCGGCCGGGTGACGGTGAACGGGATGACGGTCGTTGTTGTTGCCACTGTGTTCCGGTAATGTAGTCGGCGATGTCGCGAGGTCGTTCACCCCGCTGCGGACACGGCGCGTTGACGGCGAAACCGCGCAGCCCCATCTGTCGGTACTGGCAGCGGCGGTAGGTGTGGCCGGCCTCCCCACAATGGTAGCAGAGCGGGCGGTTGTCAGGGGCGCGCCAGACGTCGGTTTTCCTTGGCGCGTAGCGCTGGCCGACAGGGGGACGGTAGGGCGTCGGTCGGGGTGGTGGTGGCGGCGGCGGCGTCTGGCGACAGAACTCCGGCGATGCGGTGACTTGATGTTGTCGCGGAACGGGAACAGGACGGCGGACTGCAGCAGCGTAGGTCATAGCCTCTGGATGTGGCTGCGGGGGGTTCGGGGACTCCCAACGCTTGCTGGACTTCGTCGCGAACGATGTCGGCGATCGAGTCCACTTGAGGCTGTGGCGAGGGTAAAAGCTTGCGCAGTTCCTCGCGCACGATCGCTCGGATCGTTTCGCGCAGGTCGTCGGAGCAGAGGGAATGAACGTCTGCATACCCTGGCGTCGAGCGGCGATTGAATTGTCGGGTGCGCATCTCCAGCGTCTTTTCAATCGTCGTCGCTTCGGAGATGAATGCCTGGACAGTGCTCGGTGGGTTCCGCATCAGACCCGCGAACAGCTCCTGCTTTACTCCTCGCATGAGGAAGCGAACTTTCTTGTCTTCCGGCATTTCGGGGTCGGCGTGGCGGAAAAGCCTGGTCATCTCTTCTGTGAAGAGCACCACGTTTTCGTTTGGGAGCTGCGAGCGGATTTCAAGCAGCGCTTCGGCCCTCTCCTTGCGGATGACGCTCGTGAATGTCGCCAGGAACCTCGTGCGAAAGGTGTCCCACGTTGTCAGGGTCCGCTCTTGGTTCTCGAACCAGGTGCGGGCGGCGTCTTGCAAGGCGAAGTACACATGGCGAAGCTTGTCTTCGCTGGTCCACGCATTGAAAGCGGCGACTCGGTCGTACGCTTCGAGCCAGCTCTCCGGGTCTTCAAGTGCTGAACCGCGGAAGGTAGGCGGCTCCTTGGGTTGCCGGAGCAGGATAGGTGCAGGCGGCACAGGGGCTGTCATCGTCGCTGCGGTCGAGGTCGGGGTCTTGGTCCGCCGGGTCTTGTCAGGTAAAGGCCCGTACTCTGGCCGCAGACCTTGTTGTCTTCGGCTTGATCGCTGCTCAGGGTTGCCGTCGATGTCTTCCTCGCGACTTGGGCTCGGTTCACGGCTTGACGGGGGGCGTCCGGTACATGAAAGGAGCAGCACCTCCACCAGATGTCACGTGGTCGTGACGTCGACGAAGGCAGCAGGCAGTAGTCCAAGACGAAACTCTTTATTTGGCCGAAACTGTGGCCGGTAAACGGAAGGTGAGATTACAGCAATAAACGCTGGCACTGATAGCGGCGAACAGAGCGTCGGCCGTCGATCAACTGAACTTCGTTGGAGCGCGCCGGCTTTTATGCACAGATCCAGCTTTCACGGACATCGGCGTTTAGTTCGCGTGTCTTCCACCACGTGCCGCATGACTTTTATCTTTTGAATCTCGCGCGAAGTCAAGAGTTGCGTCAAGGCAAAAAAGAAAAGGAAAGAAACAAAAGAAAAAAGTTCAGAACACATAGCTTCACGTCTTGGCGTGGCCTGCCGCGTTCGTTGCTAACGGCGACAAATATAAGACCGGCGAGCTGCAACGTTCAAAGTGGCTAGTCATTCCCCGATCCTATGGCAACGACTCGTTTTACGCATCAGAAAAAGAAAACGGTGCGCGACTGCACCGGGAATCCGGAAGGGCAGCCAAACGTATTCATTTATTCCCTTCGCATTTTTTTACAGCAAGTATGTTATGCCCGCCGTTTGTCCGGTTTGCGATGTAGAGAGGAAACCATGATCCTGCCGGCGCGGCCACGTCAAGCAAAATTAAGAACAGCTGTGCCTAGTTAAACCAGTGTAACCATAGACAAGCCTTATTAAGCCATGTTGCGCATTGTAAAACCTAATTAACTACGCATAACTAAGCTAATGAAATCATACCTCAAAAAGCCCTAATTTAGCCGAGCTGAAATTCTCGTGTGCCTATAGTAATGCCGAACTATGTAAGATGCGCCAAGCTTAGCCTAATACTAATTAAGACTGAATATAACTAGTGGTAGCTCGACTAATTAGCTAATTAAGCTTACCTTGACATGGGATGGAAGCTAATCGAGACCAAGCCTCGAATTTGCAAGTTCGGCCAATTTATCTAATTAAGGTAAATAAGGTACTTGGTGCTGTGATTGAAAGCGATTTCCAATGAAACCCGATCGATACCTATCCGAAACTCGTGAATCGCAAAGTGATCGCGTGAACACTTCCTGCATGGACATGTGAATGAACGTGTGCCTAGTCAAGCCAGGACCAGGCGAGTGCCGACCAGCTCTGCTCTGCCCCAGCCTTACGCGACTCAGCGCAAGCTGCGCAAATTTTTTACCATGTTGAAAGGCTTGGCCGATGGCAGATCTTGAAGCAGTTGGCGCACATTTAATGACTTGACAGTCGAATGATAGCATTTCGCAATGTTTAATTCTAGGTTACTTAGCTTGCGTCTCTTTACTTTTCGTCCCCGTGTTTTCCGAGCTTTTTTCTACTGCTTAGGCTTCTCTGGATGCACAGAAAGCGGTTATACTTCTTATAATAATTGTTGGGGTTTTGCGTCGAAAGAACGCGATATGAATGTTAGAGATGCCATAGTGGGGGGCCCCCCAATAGTTAGACCACGTGGGGTTCTTTAACGTGCACCTAAATCTGAGCACATGGGCTTCTTGCATGTTGCGTCCATCGAAATGCAGCCTCCGCGAACTAACACGGTGCTACCAAATGTGTGGTTCAAACTACAAAGTACGGCCGCGGCGGCGCATTTTCGATGGAGGCGAAAATGCTTGATGCCCGTGTGCTTAGATTTAGGTGCACATTAAAGAACCCCCGGTGGTCGAAATTTTGAGAACCCTCCACTGCGGCGTCTCTCATCATACGGTCGTTTTGGGACGTTAGACCCCCACAATTATTATGACTATTAAAGCATAAAGTAATCGTTCTAGAAGGTCTTGGCTCGCGGTACACACAAATCGGCGCATAGCACACATGATGACGCACGTGTGCTAGCGCTACAGATTTGCCGGTCACCGGCTGCAAAAACGCTACTTAAATATCATCATTCGAACGTCCTCTGGTATGATTTTTTTTAATGAACGAAAATTAATAATAATAATAATAATAATAATAATAATAATAATAATAACAATAATATCTGGGGTTTTACGTGACAAGACCACGATATGATAATGAGGCCCGCGGTATAGGAGAACTCTGGAAATTTTGATCATCTGCGTTCTTTAAGGTGCTTTGACATCGCACAGTACATGCGGTCGTCTACCATTTCGCCTCCATCGAAATGCGACCACCGCGGCCGGGATAGAACCTGCGCCTTTCAGGTCACCAGCCGACCTCAACAGCCGCTATGCCGTCGCGGCGGCATATCTACAGTGTCTCCACAGCCACCATTGTCCCCCATGAAAAAAAAAAGCATGGAATAAAATTTTAATAAAGAGCCTAAGGCAGGGAGCTACCATCTTTCCAATGCTATTCACCGCGTGTTAACAGGAGGTTTTCAGAGCGTTGGATTGCGGACAGCATGCGATAGCAGTTAAAGGAGAGTAGCTCAGTAACATGCGATTCGCTTGTGATATTGCCATATTTAGTAACTCGGGAAAACTATTGCAAATCATAATTACTGAATTAGACAGGAAAGCAGAGCGGTGGGTCAGAAAATTAATGTGCAGAAAAATAAAGCAATGTTCAGCAGTCTCCGAAGAGAAGAGTGGTTTGCGATGCCTACCAAAACACTGGAAGTGGTAAAGGAATACGTCTGTTTAGGGAAGGTAGTGACCGCAGATACGAACCATGAGAATGAAGTAACCAAAAGTATAAGAATGTTGTAGTGTGCATTTGGCACGTATTCTGAGATAATGATTGGCAGTTTACCGCTATCTCTCAAGAGAAAAGCGAATGGTAGTTTACCACTATCTCTCAAGGGAATGCAGCGAGAATACAAGATAACTGGTGGCAATTGAAAGTAACAGCGTGCATTCTAACAGAAGGCAAGCGCGCGAGCGGGAGGCATAAAGTTAAATGGGCAGATGAGATTCAACAAGGATCCGTTGGTGGGCTAGTTGGTACATGTCTTGAAATACACTGAGTGTGTGCAGCGCAAGGAAACGGGGACAACAGAAGACACAGCGCCAGTCTACGTCGTTCATGTGTCTTCTGTTGTCCCCGTTTCCTTGCGCTGCACACACTCAGTGTATTTCAATGAGATTCAGAAGCTGCCGGCGCTAACGTGGGCGCAGCCTGCACAGGACCGGGTTGATTGGAGAAACATGGGAGTGGCATATACCGTACAATTAGCGTAGTCATGATGATGATCACACACTTGTGAATCGTGAATGCGAAAGTATCATTTCACGATTCGTACACAGTCGCAAATATATATATATATATATATATATATATATATATATATATATATATATATATATATATATATATCTATATATATATATATATATATAGATATATAGATATATATATATATATATATATATATATATATATATATATATATATATATATATATATATATATATATATATATCGAAAAAAAGTGATTCTGGGTCCGGGTAAATATATACGGTCAAGTAGACACGCGTACGAAGCGATTTATTGACGTTTCGGCCGCGGGTCCGGCCTTCATCGGAATCTCCGGGTAAATATATACGGTCAAGTAGACACGCGTACGAAGCGATTTATTGACGTTTCGGCCGCGGGCCCGGGCTTCATCGGAATCTCCGGGTAAATATATACGGTCAAGTAGACACGCGTACGAAGCGATTTATATACGTTTCGGCCGCGGGCCCGGCCTTCATCGGAATCTCCGGGTAAATATATACGGTCAAGTAGACACGCGTACGAAGCGATTTATTGACGTTTCAGCCGCGGGCCCGGCCTTCATCGGAATCTCCGGGTAAATATATACGGTCAAGTAGACACGCGTACGAAGCGATTTATTGACGTTTCGGCCGCGGGCCCGGCCTTCATCGGAATCTCCGGGTAAATATATACGGTCAAGTAGACACGCGTACGAAGCGATTTATTGACGTTTCGGCCGCGGGCCCGGCCTTCATCGGAATCTCCGGTAAATATATACGGTCAAGTAGACACGCGTACGAAGCGATTTATTGACGTTTCGGCCGCGGGCCCGGCCTTCATCGGAATCTCCGGGTAAATATATACGGTCAAGTAGACACGCGTACGAAGCGATTTATTGACGTTTCGGCCGCGGGCCCGGCCTTCATCGGAATCTCCGGGTAAATATATACGGTCAAGTAGACACGCGTACGAAGCGATTGATATACGTTTCGGCCGCGGGCCCGGCCTTCATCGGAATCTCCGGGTAAATATATACGGTCAAGTAGACACGCGTACGAAGCGATTTATTAACGTTTCGGCCGCGGGCCCGGCCTTCATCGGAATCTCCGGGTAAATATATACGGTCAAGTAGACACGCGTACGAAGCGATTTATTGACGTTTCGGCCGCGGGCCCGGCCTTCATCGGAATCTCCGGGTAAATATATACGGTCAAGTAGACACGCGTACGAAGCGATTTATTGACGTTTCGGCCGCGGGCCCGGCCTTCATCGGAATCTCCGGGTAAATATATACGGTCAAGTAGACACGCGTACGAAGCGATTTATTGACGTTTCAGCCGCGGGCCCGGCCTTCATCGGAATCTCCGGGTAAATATATACGGTCAAGTAGACACGCGTACGAAGCGATTTATTGACGTTTCGGCCGCGGGCCCGGCCTTCATCGGAATCTCCGGGTAAATATATACGGTCAAGTAGACACGCGTACGAAGCGATTTATTGACGTTTCGGCCGCGGGCCCGGCCTTCATCGGAATCTCCGGGTAAATATATACGGTCAAGTAGACACGCGTACGAAGCGATTTATATACGTTTCGGCCGCGGGTCCGGCCGAAACGTCAATAAATCGCTTCGTACGCGTGTCTACTTGACCGTATATATATATATATATATATATATATATATATATATATATATATATATATATATATATATATATATATATATAATGTATTTTTACAGTGACAAAAGGTGTGTCAAGAGGCCAATCAGGTTTCTCAGCGAAGTATATGGGGCAGCGCTAGCACGAATACAAGGACGAGAAAAGACAGGACACGCGCTGACAGGACACAGACAGCGCATGTCCTGTGTTTTCTCGTCCTTGTATTCGTTCTCGCGCTGCCCCATATACTGCACTACGAAACCTAACCAACTAGCCCACCTTTCCGTTATTCGCCTTAGCGTTTTTAGTGAGTGTAAAACGTGCTTAGGTTTTATTTATTTATTTTTCTTTATTTATTTATTTATTTATTTATCTATCTCAAATGCACTCAAGCGCTAGGGCATTCTAGAGGGAGTACGGTACATGTGTACAACAATAAGGAGAATACCGATGTTTCAGCGAACAGTTTCAAAAAAAATTTAAAGGTTGGCTGTTAGATATTGCACAATTCTAGCTCGTTAGCTGGTCTACGAAAAGAGGCTGAAATTATGACACAAAAAATTGAAAGGCTTAGTCCACTAACTAACGAAAATTTCCTAATTGTGATCTTAACTAATTGAATTATCGCCCACATTTCAATTCCCAATGTTTAGCCGTGGAGTTCTCAAGGCAACTTGGAACGAATTCCTATGATGCCACTAGTTTCGAGATATTACCTAATTCCTGAACATTACAGAGAAAGACATTGCCATTCGAATTGTATTCTTAACAAAACATCCTTCCATGTATTGAAGCCCAACATTAAGTCTAACACGATGTATTTCTTCGACACTGATCTCCACGCTCCTTAGCCTAAGTGCGCATATCGTGTGCCAGCCACAGTGCGTCGCAACATCGCACAAGTGACACGGCTCAACACGGCGTCATACAGATCTGGAACAGCTGATGGGTCTCACCGGTCGATAGTGTAAAAAAAAAAAAAAGGACGGCTCAATTGCCTAGTTTTTGCGTACACTATGGCTTGCTGAACAAGATCACACGTAAGGACATCTATCCCTAGCCACTAATAGACGACGCCGCGACTGCCGGCATGGAGCACAGTTTTTTTTCTCTCTCCTTCTATTCGTTGGACCTGCGCTCCGGCTGCTTGAAGCCCCGATGGCTGAACTTGACCACCGCAAACCAGCCTTAGTTATATCCGATGGCTTATATGAATTTATTGTGACGCGATTCGGGCTGTTCAACGCGCTTGCAACATTTGAACGCACGATCGGCAACCTTCGCGGCTTCAAGTGGCAGACGAATCTCTACTACCTGGATGGTACTCTGATCTTTTCAGACGGCTTTGCGACACATCTACAAAAGGTCGAAGCTGTCGTCACTAGCCTCAGCTCTAATGGCCTTCAGATAAACTTAAAGTGTTGTTTTGGAGTACGAAAACCGCTTATTCTGGGCCGTCTTCTTCCGAGATGGCGTCCTTCCGGATCCCACGACACTTCGTGCTGTTGCTACGTTTCCTAAACTGACAATAAAATACCTTTGCAGCTTTCTATGCCTTTGATTTTATATTAGACGTTTGATTCGCAGCTTCCCCGCAATTATAGCGCCTTTGACTGACCTCCGCAGCGGCTGCGACCTTTGAGCGAAGTCACATGTGGCGATGCATCCAGAAAACTCCGATGAGTTCTTACTTCCCCTCCAATCTTGCGACATTTTGATTTGCTCGACCCATATGAGAGAGAGAGAGAGAAGTTTATTACGACAGAAAAGCTGAGAGCACCCAAAATGAAATTCACAAGGACACTAGCGGCGTTGTGTTCGGCGCTGTGCTTGCCCAGCGTAAACGCGGATTTGACGAGTTAGTTGTTGCTTGCAGGGTTGCCGTTGGTGGCTACTTTGCGCCAAATTGGCTACTTTTGGACCCGTTGGCGACGAAAATTTCCATTGGCGCCATGGCTCTTTTTTAAACTTGCGGTTTTACTTATTCAAAATAGTTTTATTTATTCATCAATAGTAAAGACTATGTTGATAATACCGCTTCTGTTCTATTTGGCGAGAAATTCGGCGATACGATCAAATGACATGGCTACTTTGGCTACTTTTGGCGTGAGTTCTGGCGCCTTTTCATGTCCACCCAACGGCAACCCTGGTTGCTTATGCCAGCCATGCACCTACCAAAGCACGCATGAACATACATGAAGTACGGTTGAACCCCGCAACCCCTCCCCCCCCCCCTGCATACGCCGATCAATGCACATTCTAGCGGCGGTCTTCTTGTCCATCTACGACGCGCTCCCGCTGTAGCCGTCACCGACATGCCTGTGCAGTGGCGCGAAAACCCCTGCGTTGCTTCCCCTATAGACTTGTCGCGTGAAGCAACGTCACCTACCATCCCTAGAGAAATAAGTCATCAAACACACCATTTCATTCTTCGTGACAGTTGATCGACCATCACAACTATATACCTCTATGATGGACGCAAATCGCTCTTATTCCGCGCCATCTACGTTAAGACATATGCGCCACCTTCAAAGCTGACTCACAGTGTGCACATGCCGACGGGTTGAAGACTTGCACTTTCCTCCAGCTCTGCTACTATCAACGCAGAATGTACCGCTTCTTACACCGCTACATTTGTTGCGTCGCGCAGCGCCACACGAATCCCCCCTTTCCATTTCCCTGCTCCGTAACAACCACTGACTTGCCCTCTCCGTCCCTTGGACTACGCCGCTGTTGATTTGTATGGACTTCTTTCCATCACTCCTACTGCCAACCGAAAGATAATTGTTGCCATCGATTACACGCTAAGCAGAGACTTCACTATTGCCATCTGCATCGGCCAGCAATGTTGCCTCTCATTTCACACAACGTCATTCTACAGCACGGCGCACTACGTGAGCCGGGCATCGTCCGAAAGACGTGTATTTCTGTCGGACGTCGTCAAGCAATTTTACAGGAATGCAAGGTCTTTTACCATACCACAACATCTTACAATCATAAAACGAATGATCTAACAGAAATATTTATTCGAACATAAGGTGATATGCTAACAATGTACGTCACTTCCGGTTACTAAGACTGGAACCGTGTCATTTCTTCGTGACGTACGCCAAAAACACTGCTACTCAGACCACGAATGGACTCTCTCCTGTCTTCTACCTATAAGGACTCGAGCCCTCCTGCACGTTATGCGCAATACCTCCTTGCCACGCTTATGTGAGTGAGTCGACGGCAGTTCCTAAGCTGCTAAGCGCTGTAGAGGGTCGCCCGATCTCACGCCACTGCTGGCAAGCAGCGCCAAATACACCATCGAGATGTCTCGAAGCCTTTTAGCGTCGTATTCCCGGGACTGACTTGGGTGGATCAACGGCCAAGGTGATCATCAACTTGTGTGGCTCTGGATTCCTTGAGCTAGCCCCGGTCGGTCAACGAAACTTCTTTCGAAGTACCGCGGGCTGTCCCGTATGGTCTAACGAGCCGCGTACTTGATGTCCGGCGTCAAGCCACTTGAGCTTTTTTCTAATCTAGTAATCAACAATGTCGAGGCATGAGATTGCGCAATGGACCTGCTAAAGCCTTACTATCTCAGTGCCGTGGTATTCTGCCTGTAATTCGCCAGGATGGCTCTGTTTCGGAAGGGAAGTAAACAGAGAGTTTTAGAACACCGCACGCAAAGCTTGCCGGCATTGCGGGCGTAGCGTTAGCGTTCGTCACTTAACGGGAGCCCGCAAGAGGCTAGCGTACGACGCATGCGCAACGCAAACGCAAAGCTTCGCGTACGCTGTTCTAAAACTCTCTAAAAGCGACACTGCTTGCAGAAGCAGAGAACGCTGCTGATGTAGAAAGAAAAGAAGACGATTCGGCAACGCAAGCTTTGCGCTGGTTCTGCCATTGCTGGTCAGTCTCCAATAGTATAGTGCTTATTTAAAACGCTTCATTACACTATCAATAGCTTCTATCATGCTTTCCTTGGATTCAATATGTGTTGCCTTATTGAGGCTGTGGTTAACTGAAATAGGCCCTTGGTTCCCCTTCCTTTGTTGTTTAGATAATGGGTTGCGTAATAAGAAATACTAAAACATGAGAACTTGCTCCATATCTAGAAGCGAAACCGGTTCTGTAGCAAAGATTCTGGGTGCAACACTTTAGCGAAAAAACAAGAAACTAAATCTTCAGCAGTGACGCACTAGTAATGTTAATTGCTGGAACTTTACACGCCAAAAATACGATATGTTTATGAGGCGCGCCGTAGAGGAGGTCTGGACTGGAAAAACGATGTCCTACAGCACGCGCTTAGCGGGCGTCTCCCATTTCCTGTCGCGGCAGAAGAGTGTGCCGGAAATTTCGACCACCTGGGGTTCTTTAACGTGAATTTACATCTACGTACAGCATCAAAATCCAAGTACTAGTGGATTTTCGCCTTGTTCGAAAATGCTAGAGCCGCGGCCACGATCAAACCGATGCCCTTCGGGTCGGCAGCCGAGCACCGTAACCACTGACAGCAATTCTGTAAAAAAAATAAAAAAAAAAATAAAATAAAATAAAATAAAAAAAATATTAAACACCAAAACATTTCTGCGATTCGAACCCGTGCCGCATTCACCGCACGTGAGTCGCCAGAACAGGCGCTCAACCATCTAGGCCACAACGCACACCGGTCGCGGGGCGGTAAAATGTCTCTTATCAAGATACAATGGTCGAAGACGCGAGTCGAAGGCGCGACTGTGTTGTAGAAAACCTCATTTTGGAACGTGTTTTTCTTCACACAGAAACATGATTGCGGCCTCAAATGAAAGCTTCGTCTCCGTACTACTCAGATCTCCGAGAAATTTGCAGGATTCCGTCTAGTTTTTTCAGTCGGCCCGTTTTTGTCCCGAAAAACGAGGCGTGATTTCGGCCGCTTCCATAGGACCCCATTGTTTAAACTTTAGTCGTCGTGGGAACAGAATGTGAAGCCCCGATGTTAACGATGCTGCATTTGTTAAGTGCGGTACAGCTCCTAGAAGGTGCCCCTTTAAGAAGTTTTGGAAATTGCGCCTCTACGATTTTTTATCGTCGAAAAATGACCCTGTCCCATTGAAAACGTGAGAGCTTCCAGCAGTGGCCGCTAGGAGCGCTGATCATCCAATGTCCCCGAAAGCTGGATCTGTCATGCGTCGAACATTCTAGCCTTATCACAGGTCATCGCGCAAGTTCTGGAATAATCTCGAGTGGTCGCGTCTTGCGTGCAATCTTAACAAAACGATCTACAATAATCGCGAAGGTTCTAGAACACTAAGGCGCGGTTTGAGCTGAGCTTTGCTGACGGTCTCTGTGGGCGAAAACCGAATACAACAAAAGTGAAAATAAGAATAGCGCGTGGCAATATGAATATTACCGGCCAAAGGACACTGGAAAATATTAGCGGCTTTTTTTTGTTCCTCTAGATATCTATTGAGGGAATACATATTGTTTCTTTCTTGCCTTCCTCCCCCCTCAATGTGCAACAAACCCAATAGGTCTTATGCAGAGGTTTTCACGCGCGTTGCAAGTGTAGCATGCAAAGAAAATCTCGCTCGACATTATCTTCGCAATATATTCAGTCTGAAAGTCGATCTCCTTAGATTTCGTGTAGCTGCGAGGAGCACTGAATTCATTTGGAGTGCAGGAAACTTACATGAATACCTTGGCCAGGGTACATTCTCACCTGGCTGTGGCGATGAAGAAGACAAAAACGCAGCCGGCAAATATGAAACGCCTTTAAACTTCTGCCCAGTAAGATAAGTAACGCTCAACGTGCAGCGAAAGCGGCAAGCACAGACGTCGGTAATCTGATCAACGGTAAGGCGTGTCGGCATTCATACGCGCGGCATCGAAGATCCCAGCGTTATATCGTAGCTGGCCCCGTTAGTACAAGAATAAGCTCTGCTGTTCGCGTCGTGGGCGCAATCATGTCGAAATAGTCTAAAATAGTCGGGAATGGTCCGTGACATTCCAGATGCAGCCTGTGCAACGGCAGTGGATGCACGTGTAACGGGCCGGTTGCATAGCAATAACAAGAGAAGCACGCGTTACAATATAAAGCTGTAATTCTAATAACTATTAACGAAAAGCTAAAGTACGTCTGAAACCTCGACCGAAAAGCGTGAATATCCTACTAACGAAAGCCACCAAACAAGGGCATGCAATCTCGCCAATGTCACTACGCGCTTAGAAGTATTCAATATATTTGGGTTTGTGGATAGGTTGCAAAGATGACCGCCAATGATGACCGACAACCAGCAATCTCACCAAGACATGACCCTTTTCAACAACACTGAAAACAGAACGACAAAAATAACACATTGCGTGGACCGAAAATGGTCAATATTACCAAGAGAAAGATCATTACTAGGAAATAGCTTTCTTAAGAAAAAAAAGATAGGCAGTCAGATTGCCAAGTAATCCCATCTACATTTAAGACAATAACAGGGAGAATAATCATAAGAAATCGGCGAACGATTGAAAATGTGCTAGAACACGTACGACCGGAATTTCATATTAATTACGGGGACCTTGATGTTAACCGCAAAAAGATATAATATGACGGCGCAAATGCCAGGGCGACAGGAAACTTAAATATTAAGAACCGCGGAGGTAGTGACCGGAGAAAAAGGGAAACATTTACGCACAGAAAAATGCCAATATGTAGCAGAGATAAAACAAGGTAGCTGGCCAATATTCTGTGACTGCCAGAAGAGACATACGAAAGACTAGGGCCACTTAACGGGTTGTCGATTAGAGTAACAGCGTGAATAATAAGCGAAGCTCCCTGGATGACACAGAGACTTAACTCTAACGATGATCAGTAAGTTCCCAATCGTGAAGTAGCTCACACAAGATAAGAATAACTAGGAATTTTCGGGCGGCGTCTTCAACCGACAGTAAGCACCAATAAGCGAGTCAATCACTATGAAAGATGCTTTACTGGAAGTTGTTAATCTGCGCACCGTAAAGCGCACCTCTTGGCTAGTTCACACACATTGAAAAATGTTGGAGACTTTAGCGCTGCAAACGCACCGTGGTCGCCTGTTTGTAATTCTTGAACACAGTGCGGTAACGTAATGAAGTGACAGCGCAGTTGCGTTTTTCTTTTTAACAGTGGAGCTATTTAAGGCAGCTGTGAAGTGTCAAACCTTCCACGAAAGTGCCATCACCCTGAACAGTTATGTGCCACAGAATTTACGCCCAGTGCTATGTACCATGTTATCTGTCACAGAATTCTGTTCCCAGTGCTACGGCGTTGTCCGCCGCGGTGGTATAGCGGTTAGGGTGCTCGGCTGCTGACCCGAAGGTCGCGGGTTCGATCCCGGCCGCGGCGGTCACGTTTCGATGGAGGCGAAACGGTAGAGGCCCGTGTACTGTGCGATGTCAGTGCACGTTAAAGAACACCAGATGGTCGAAATTTCCGGAGCCCTCCACTACGGCGTCTCTCATAATCATATCGTGGTTTTGGGACGTTAAACCCCAGATATTATTATAGTGCTACGGCGTGGCCTGTAATAACCCTGCTGGGTGAGAGCAAGTACAGAGAGAGAAGAAAGAGAGAAACAACAGAAAGATGGAAAGAAAGAGAAAAAAGATGGTTGATCCCTCCGTCATAGGAATCGGTATAGCACGAAATTGAAACGTGTCCTTACAAAAGTAGTCGAATGTGTACGGTACATTGATATAAAAGAGCTTGCACAATGTGTATTGGTGTTTTGACAGTTATAGCACCGTTTAACGTGGATGCATCCACGTTGACACTTGATAGTACATGTGTATCCCGACGACTAACGTCCATGATTAATGATTAAACAAACCGTTGTGGTCATAGATGCTTGTGGTAGCTGTATGGTGAGAGCGGAGTCATTGAAAGCGATGTGACAGCCAGAAGAGCATCACTGATTGGGCGCCGAACTTGGGCTAAGGTCGCCTACTCGCGGCATGTTAGAGTTATTGAACAACGCTGCCCGACTAGAGGGAAACGCAACGCGCGTCGTGTCTTCCCCGTTGGCCGGCTGCTATTTTTCGCGGGGCGAGCTAGGAACATGGCTAGGGACGCGGAGTTGGGCCGCACAACGCACTCACGCGTCGCACAGCTATTTTTCATATGGACGGATGCTATGAGTGTGGATGCTGGCGGTAAGGTCGCCACCTGGCAGTGTGTTAATGCGTCCGCAAAATTGCACGTTTCCTATTCGAAACACGCCGAATGGGACGGACGCGTAGAAACAGCGCTTTGAAGGAACGAATCGTGCATTTCACGGTCATAATGTATTACTTCTCTTTAGCAAAAACACTGTTAGAGGACAGTGGTAGATATAAAAGGCTTGTTTTTAAAGCCTACAAAGTATGTGACCGTTGCGCAGTGGATAGCGTGCCCGGCATCTCTTGTTGCGGACCTGAAGGTCGTAGGTACGACCAGGGCTTAAAGTCTCCCATTATTGGAGGGGGGCCCTCGTCAGGCAGCGACTAACATATATATATATATATATATATATATAAGGAAAGAATTGTAAAGCTTAAGGGCTCGTTTGCTTTGTTAAACACAGTATTAATGAGAACTAACAGACAAAGATGCCAAGGAAAGTATAGGGGAAGCCATTAGCAGTAATTGTAATGTAAAATGTGAAGAAAGGAACGTAGACGAATCAGCAACAGGCGGCGCTGACTGACGCTCCCACGTTTAAGTACACATATATACCCTATGAAGTGGACGGAGGGATGACCGCCACCGTAGCTCAGTGGTAGAGCATCGGACGCGTTATTCGAAGGTCGCAGGTTCGGATCCTGCCGGTGGCAAGTTATCTTTTCGTCCACTTTTCTTTCTTCACATTTTACATTACAATTACTGCTAATGGCTTCCCCATACTTTCCTTGGCATCTTTGTCTGTTAGTTCTCATTAATTATATATATATATATATATATATATATATATATATATATATATATATATATGAAGCCAACTGTCTCCATAGCACTGAACAAATGCTTAAGAATGTTATACAAATAAATATTACAGTCATAATTTCTCTGTGTGTCAACTGAGTGCAGAAGTGCTACAGCTGACCTGCCTAGGGGCCCAGCCCCTCCTTAAAAAATGGAAAGGGAGCCGGGCCCCCCCCTGGGCCCCCCCCTGACTTTAAGCCCTGGGTACGACTCCCGGTGACGGAACTTTTTTCTTTGTCTTCTAATCATGTGCATTTTTTCGACGTCATTTCCGTGACGGAAATACGTCATTCAAATCTTGGTGAACCCCGGCATAAAACACTTTCGTGTTAAAAGAAAGAGAACGAGAAAAAATTTTGCCGAGAAAGCTGTCATTATGTCGGAGTCGAACCCGCGTAGCCATCGATCGGAAGGCGAGCGTCCTAACCCCTCGGTTATGCAGGCATGCTACGAGAGCATAGCATAGGCTTGCATAGTGCTGTATAGAAATTAAGAGGTGGGAAAGGGAAATGAACATCAGGAGGAGAAATGAGATGGTCAGGAGGAGGGAAAGGAGGAGGGGGAGAGAGTTAAGCGTAGCACAGAAAAATGAGAAAGAGACGAATAGAAAGAAATGCCGATAGAAAAAGACGAAACTTCAACGAAGGATAGGGAAAGAATGAGACAGAGAGAGAGAGAGAGAAGAAAGAAAAGAAAGACGACACATACACAGCACCAACTTGATATGAGTTTAAGCAAACAGTTCGTCAACAGTAGCGAGCACAAGGCCTGATATTAGCCTAGATCTGGCGTGATTGAGGGAATGCAAGGCAAAAGTTAGCGTGCATTGGTCTACAAGCCCACATCATTTTTCATTCATTTCATTTTATTATAGCCCTCAGGGCCAGAGGCGTTACAGAGGGGGGAGTAGTCAAAGCACATACATACAAAAAACTAAGAAAACAAAAAAATGAACAAAATATGCCAGCACAATATATAGTAACGTACAGTAAGTTAGAAAGAGCCTGAGTATACAATATTAGCTAAGGGATTACGGAAATTTTCATACTTATTAATGTTTACAACATCAGCGGGAAGGCCATTCCAATCGGGAGAGGTTCGTCGGTAGAAATGATTGATAAAAGTATGTAGTTTTACAGTAGGGTTGAGAGCTGGGCCAGTTGGTGAGATATCATTTTAACATATGGTGTAGTAGCGCAAATTCGACGGGGACACAGAGGACAAGAAAAACACGACACTCGCTACACTCGCAACTAATTTTATTTCACAAGCAGCACTTCATATATAACCCAAATCCCTAACGACACAGAGAAGAACTACGAACATAGAATCATTGCCAAAAAAACCTTTTTCAAGTGATAGTGTACACGGCAGATAAGTTTATACACCTTTAGATGATATAACAAAGACCGCACTGGGTATCATTAAGAACATTGGCGTGGATTTACACGTGCCTGAAACAGAATTTTAAACAAAAACAAACAGAAAGGAAAGACGACCCATCTACACACGAACATCAAGCGATAGCATACGTCAGTTATGCTTAGACACTTTTGGATGAAACAAGAAATAACAGCGCTGGGTATAATCAGACAAAAAAAATGTTTGGCGGGAATTTACACGTGCCTAAATCAGAATTTGAAACAACATGAAAGACAATGTGACACAAGAAAACACTAACGTCAATTAAAGCCCTTCGAGGAAGCTGGCTTCTCGGTTACTTAACGACACTGATGACTGACTAATGCAGCCATCTTTTCTTTTATTTATGTGGAAGGCTTCGACAATTTCTCTAGTTAGTTGGTTCCCATGACGGAAGACTACAGTTGTATCACCGAACAGTGGCGAGCAGCCACACTGAGAACAGTGCGCCTTTATGTGAGAATGAATGTTGGTTGCCAATGATCGCTTATGTTCTAAAAGTTCGGATGTTTAAACAACGACCCGTCTGGCCTATGTATATCTTGCCACATGATAGCGGCAAGCAATACACGACCGCTAGGATACATTTAACAAACTTTGTAGTGTGATTTATCGTACAGCCACCGGCATTAGTTTTTGCTGCTATGGAAACTTTCCGGTCTAGTTTGGAACATATTTTATTAAGCTTGTTTGGTGCCGAAAAAACAACTTTTAGGCCACATCGATTACCTACGTTTTTTAGGTTATGGGCAATCTTGTGCACATAAGGAACTGACACTATCCTTCTTTCTGTTTTCATTAATTGTTATTGTTTTCTGAAAATTGTCGCGTACGTGACCAATCAATTTCTTGGCTGATCTACACAATACGTGTTTTTCGTTACCAGCATTTTTTTAGCCTGATGATTTGTTGGTAGAAGCTTTCGATAATTTTTTCTGGACATGACTTTGTTAGGGCTGCTCTCAAACATGAAAATGCTATGGCACTCTTTACGGTTTTGGAGTGTGCCGAACGGTAGCTAAGAAGGGGTTTTTCCGTTCGCGGATTGTATGACCAGCATACATGTTCCGCTGCGGCCTCTAACTCAACATCCAAAAAACTGGAGTTTGTCATTGTTTGGTAATTCAAAAGTAAATTCAAGCCCTTGACTATTGTTCCTAAAGACTTTCAAAACTTCTGCGACTGTGTTATCTCGACCATGTGATTTAATGAAAACCAGAAAGTCATCTACAAACCGAAACACTTTTAGTGCAAGCCCATTAAGGTTTAAATCAATTGCCCTGTCCATTTTTGCTAAATAAATTGTGCTTAAAACCGGGGCTACTTTCGAGCCTATTGTGATACCGGATTTCTGTCGGCACCTACGGCTCTCAACCCTACTGAACTTCATTTCTATTACAACGGGCCCTTTTATATGTTCTAACAACTTCAACCAGTATGAACCCAGCTCCCTGGCCACAGTCCTAGCAGTATGTGTTTGCAAGGCAAGGGTGGCATCCTGGAATGCCAGATACAACGTTTGCCCCAAGGAACTCGAAATGATGTGTGGTTTGCTTCAACCTTCCCCGACTCACTCAAGACGAATTTGCCGGATTGTTAAATCCGAATTGTGGAGACAGACAAGACATTTCAAAGAATCTCTGAGGGTAGCGTGTGACATGCGTTACGATAGGGAGCCCAAACAGACGCTTCAAAGAATGGTGCAGGACGTCGAACAATTTGGCGGATTGGTTATGGGACAACACGAGGCCGCACTTGCAAAAACCGAAGAAGATGCAACCTTCAGAAGGAAAAGTGATCGTTCTGGGGGATGTTCCAGTTCCCGAAAACTACAAAAAAATTCTTGGACTTGGTCCGAAGTTCTGTTTCGAACCGTCGTTCTCTCCACCGGAAAAAAGTGACACTGGTCAAGTCCATGGCGCGTCGTGTGGCGGATGAGGAGCGTCCAAGATTCATCACCGAGTGCGTCGATGTGCTTTCCAGGACAATAACCACCGACAGAAAACAGCATCACGTAAGAAATTTAGTGAACTTTGGTGTTAATAATAGCTTACGTTTTCTTACGTCACATAAGGAAGGTTGTTTGGTGGTCATACCGGAAGGTCTTTTTCAAGAAAAGGCGTTGGCAGCCGTGGAAAAAAATTTTGTCCGAGTAGACGAAAAAGCAAATAAGGTTAAACAAAAGGCTCTCACTTTACTGGAGAGGAATAATTTTGAACGGCTGGCATCAGCAGTAAAACGTGCAGGTAGCTTGCATCTTGAGTTATTTTTTTCAGCAAAGACTCATAAAATTGGTGTTCCATTCCGAGCCATAGTAACCGAAAGGAACTCGTGGCAGCTATGCTTGTCTACCTATCTTCAGTGTCACCTTAAGACATTAAAGGTATCGGATCCTTTCAGTCTGCCGAACTCTGAGGCGTTAGTTTCATATTTAAGCACGCATAACCCAGGAAGATGCAGTTTCTTCAGCATAGACATACAAGATATGTATTACAACATTCCGCATGGTCCACTATTGTCAAGTGTAGAGCAAACTATTACAGAAGAAAACGATGACTTAGAGTTTGTGAATAAGTGTGGTGTTTCGGTTGATGCTTTTCTGGAGTTGTTAACTTTTTACCTTAGGTCGACATTTGTCATGTGGAACGAGGCTATGTACCGACAGAAATCCGGTATCACAATAGGCTCGAAAGTAGCCCCGGTTTTAAGCACAATTTATTTAGCCAAAAATGGACAGGGCAATTGATTTAAACCTTAATGGGCTTGCACTAAAAGTGTTTCGGTTTGTAGATGACTTTCTGGTTTTCATTAAATCACATGGTCGAGATAACACAGTCGCAGAAGTTTTGAAAGTCTTTAGGAACAATAGTCAAGGGCTTGAATTTACTTTTGAATTACCAAACAATGACAAACTCCAGTTTTTGGATGTTGAGTTAGAGGCCGCAGCGGAACATGTATGCTGGTCATACAATCCGCGAACGGAAAAACCCCTTCTTAGCTACCGTTCGGCACACTCCAAAACCGTAAAGAGTGCCATAGCATTTTCATGTTTGAGAGCAGCCCTAACAAAGTCATGTCCAGAAAAAATTAGCGAAAGCTTCTACCAACAAATCATCAGGCTAAAAAATGCTGGTTACGAAAAACACGTATTGTGTAGATCAGCCAACAAATTGATTGGTCACGTACGCGACAATTTTCAGAAAACAATAACAATTAATGAAAACAGAAAGAAGATAGTGTCAGTTCCTTATGCGCACAAGATTGCCCATAACCTAAAAAACGTAGGTAATCGATATGGCCTAAAAGTTGTTTTTTCGGCACCAAACAAGCTTAATAAAATATGTTCCAAACTAGACCGGAAAGTTTCCATAGCAGCAAAAACTAATGCCGGTAGCTGGTACGATAAATCACACTACAAAGTTTGTTAAATGTATCCTAGCGGTCGTGTATTGCTTGCCGCTATCATGTGGCAAGATATACATAGGCCAGACGGGTCGTTGTTTAAACATCCGACTTTTAGAACATAAAGCGATCATTGGCAACCAACATTCATTCTCACATAAAGGCGCACTGTTCTCAGTGTGGCTGCTCGCCACTGTTCGGTGATACAACTGTAGTCTTCCGTCATGGGAACCAACTAACTAGAGAAATTGTCGAAGCCTTCCACATAAATAAAAGAAAAGATGGCTGCATTAGTCAGTCATCAGTGTCGTTAAGTAACCGAGAAGCCAGCTTCCTCGAAGGGCTTTAATTGACGTTAGTGTTTTCTTGTGTCACATTGTCTTTCATGTTGTTTCAAATTCTGATTTAGGCACGTGTAAATTCCCGCCAAACATTTTTTTTGTCTGATTATACCCAGCGCTGTTATTTCTTGTTTCATCCAAAAGTGTCTAAGCATAACTGACGTATGCTATCGCTTGATGTTCGTGTGTACATGGGTCGTCTTTCCTTTCTTTTTGTTTTGTTTAAAATTCTGTTTCAGGCACGTGTAAATCCACGCCAATGTTCTTAATGATACCCAGCGCGGTCTTTGTTATATCATCTAAAGGTGTATAAGCTTATCTGCCGTGTACACTATCACTTGAAAAATGGTTTTTTTGGCAATGATTCTATGTTCGTAGTTCTTCTCTGTGTCGCTAGGGATTTGGGTTATATATGAAGTGCTGCCTTCTGAAATAAAATTAGTTGCGAGTGTAGCGAGTGTCGTGTTTTTCTTGTCCTCTGTGTCCCCGTCGAATTTGCGCTACTACACCATATGTTAAAATGATGTAGTTTTACATGAAGCGAATCCGACTTTGTGACGATGGTCAGTGCGATGGGAATACATAAGATGGTTTGAGGGATGAGACGATCGCGTAGTTCAGGGTGATGATACATTTTATGAAACAAGGCAATGCGTTACACTTTTCTGCGCAATGATAATGATGGCAGGGAAAGGTCTGATTTCATAGAAGTTATACTGGCGGTGCGACTGTAATTAGCGTGAATGAAACGTGCAGAGTTGTTCTGAACCATCTCTAGTGCAGTAATTAAGTTCATATGAGTAGGATCCCACACCGATGTAGCATAACTCTAATTTCGATCGGATTAGTGTTTTATAGAGCAGGAGTTTCAGGGACGAATGAACGTGATAAATATCTCGACGAAGATAGCCTAACATGCGGTTAGCTTTGTTAATTAAGTGCTCAATATGGGTAGACCAGTTTAGGTTTGCAGTAATCTAAACACCGAAGGTATTTATATGAAGTTTACTGATTCTAAATGAATGTTATCAATGTGGTATGGTGGTGGGCGGGAAGATTTTCTGGAAACACGCATGACTTTACATTTCTTGATATTTAGTTGCATTAGCCATTCATTACACCAATTTGCAATTGCGCTAAGATCAGACTGAAGTGAGGAAGGAATCATTAGAATTGCTTATCTGTCTAAGAAGAACACAGTCGTCCGCGAATAGGAGAATATTAGACTTAACAACGGAAGGAAGATCATTAATATGAAATTAGGAAATAATAAGGGCCAACAAGCAATAGCATTTATTCGCAAATGCTAACAAGCACAATATGAGCCTTTACCACCGGTTGGCAGTAGTCTCATAGCTTTGTGCCCCAGACAGGTGGAAGCCAAATCTGTTTCGGAACGGAAGGCAGCACTAGCCAATATTAGCAGCCACTCGGTACTGTAATTGACGCTTCGCCAAGCTAACGCAGTCATCGCCGACGTTCACCACTAATTAGCTATCAAGATTAAAACGCGATAGGGGAAAACCCGCCAACCCGTAAGCATAGATAGCCAGTATTAAGAGGGGCTAGCGAGCGTCAACTTACACTCATTAGCAGTTAGGCCGAACCTATAGACACCATTACAGAGCACTAGCTGGAACTTGGCATCAAGTTTTAGTTTTATATGAGTAAATTGGGTACGACTCGTGGTACGCATACCATATCATCTGATTGATTAATATGTTTTGCACATTTACATAACTGACCTAAAGCAATGTGTGGTTACAACATTCCATGCTATTCATTAAATATAATATTCACGTGATATATCATTCATTGCCTCATTTTTGCCATGCATGCAGTAACCCTCGGTGCATGCCATGTTACTGAAAAGACCACAGCGACTTCACGACGTAATCGTCGCGTCGTCAGTGTCACTCGTGCTATGTTACGTCTAGCATTTTCTAACTTTAACGTAATGAAATTCAGCTGATGTTTGCCGTAGAAGAACGCGAAGGCATACACGTTCCGGCACACGCCAACCTTGTCACTTATGACATGTATGACGTATATAACAGCAGGTAGAAGTTAAGAGCAGGTGGACGCTTAAAGTGATGAAAAAAAAATGGCTGATCGCTCTGTCATAGGAATCTTACGGTAAAACACGAAAGTGAAACGCGTCTTCACAGAGGTAAATGAACATTTATTGTAAATTCAATGAATGCTATAACTACAACTTGTAATGTCACGAGAAGAACGGCAAGCACCTCGAAACTTGCAGCTCACTCCTCAGGCAGAAAGATCGCACGAAACGAACATACACGGGACGAGCGCGCACTAACAACTGTCACAGCGCGACACTTAAAGCGTGCTACTCAAACACAAAGAAGGACGCATGAAATGAGCACATAAGTATACACAGGAAGAGCGCAAACTGACAATAATATCTGGGGCTTAACGCCCCAAAACTGCGATATAATTATGAGAGTCGCCGTAATGGAGGACTCCAGAAATTTCGACCACCTGGGGTTCTTTAACCTGCACCTAAATCTATGCACCTAAATCTCCACGGGCGAGCGCGAACTAACAACAGCCATAGTTACTTTGTGTCTGAGCAGCACGCTTCTTTCGCAAACGCTGGCGCTACAGCTAGCGAAGTGGCTTTCGTGCTCTCTGGAAATTTAGTGCCAGCACAAGGCGTACAAAACGCCCCTAACACGAAATAAGCGTGCCCGCATCGCAACGCGCGGAGCGACGACCTTCAAAGTGCACCCTCGTGCCCGTCACGCCATCTCGCTTGTCATGACGAAGACATGCTGAAGTCGCCGATCTTTGAGTACCGCCGACAGTAAATGGTGTATATAAATAGCTTGCCGTTAGTACTCCGAGGAACGTACGGCTCGAGGCCGAGTCATTTCGTGCCGCGCGCTGCGGAGTGAGAGGTCGCAGGTTGGACTCCCGGTGACGGGACTTCTTTCTTGCAAGTTTTTTCCTTGAGATCTGTTACTGCATATTTTGCAACGTCATATCCGTGACGGAAATACGTAAGTGGAGCTCTGGCTGACCCCGGCATAAAAACTTTCGTGATAATTTTTTGGAACACATGGTGTCACTGGATGCAATGTTTCGACAAGCGCCTAGAAGAAGACATGACCGCTTCTCGAAAGGTGGACTCCAGCGGCAGCCCGTGTTCGAGGGATGCATAACATACCCGTCATTCACCCGACGTAAACAGCTGTTCATGTCATGATCGGTCATTAATGTCGGTAATACCATCATGCCTTGCCGTGCAATTCTTTGCCTATGTGAAGTAAACAAAACCACTATGACAGCGCCAAGACGTATAAATGTAGATAGATAGATAGATAGATAGATAGATAGATAGATAGATAGATAGATAGATAGATAGATAGATAGATAGATAGATAGATCTTGGGTGCGCCAAGAATGGCGCCGTATTCAGAAATGTTTGAGTTTTCTGGTTCGCTCAAACCTTGGCTATCTTAAAGGGGTACTGACACAAAATTTCGCGGCCGAGACAGCCTGCGGGTTCGATTCCCGTGAACATGTGTACTTCATCTGCAAAATATCAACAGCGAATATAGCTCGGAAGGTATTTTAAATTAATTTTGAAGTTTGCGTGAGCGATCGACTCCCTCGCGCTACTAACACCATCAGAGGTGACCCTCGGTGACCCCCCCTACTTCCCTCACGTGACCACGCTGCAACAAGTTATGATGACGTCATAGCGGCCATTTTCTTTTGCCGCGTTTGTTCCAGCAGTCTATACTTCTCGGCGGCTGGTCGCGAGTCCGTGGCCGCGGCGCACGCGTTGAAAGTTTTGTGTTTGGCGACACTGCTGTCCCGTTTCCTATTTGAAAGGACTTCTTGATGCAGACCGTGCGGAAGTGCGTCACAGTTCTGTGTGCTGACGTGATCGAGAGCTGCGCACGCTAGGTGGTGATAGTTTCACCCGGCGGCTTGTCGTTTTTTGAGCTCTCTCAAACCGAAACTGAAACTGGTCGGTAATGAGGAGCCTGTAATTAAATATTTGTCGCGCGCTGCAGCAAACGAGGTGCCGTGTTATGACTTACAGGCCCCCCAGCAACACATTGCAGCAAAAAAACGCGAGACCAAAGTTTTTGTGTCAGTACCCCTTTAAGCACAGTAAAATACATTGAAGTAGTCTTAAGAATCGACTTACTCGGGCGAAAAGGATAAGCCGAACTTGGTCTTGCTGTACCTGGCTGCTTGATAGACAACGTATTGGGGACCGAAATCCATCATTTTGATGCCGTTGAGAAAGCTGCTCCTGATGTTCTTGTACAGGGAGTCGTAGAAAAGGTAGTCGCACATGCCGTCGGTAGGCAGGTAGCCCTTACTACTGCGCACCGGTGCGCTCACCGTACAGATGTACGGATAGGGAGGCAAGGGCTCGGCCACTGTTGAGAAGAACCAGTCATTCAACAAAGCACATCTAAGTAGGCAGGACTGGGCATTAACTCACAGCGGAAAACTAGGTGGAACGATTAACGACCTGCACTCTGTAAAGCGAAGAGGTTTCTTTTGGCGAAGCCCACACCCTTCATCGTTTCTGGTCGAAATTGTACTAACGGATTGGTCTCTACAGACGCGGACGTCTTGTTTACTGACTTAAGTAGGGGCTGCCAGGAATACTGGGTAAGCGTCGCTGACACTATTCTCTTCTCCAATACAATTATCCAGGCTGTAAGAGAGCGTCGCACACTGACATCTTAGCTAGAAAGCACTCAGCCAACACAGAATCGACTGGTCACAGGGGACGCGCTACGGTTTACTCGTCCCGCACTGCAAGCACAGCTACGGCAGCATGGTCGAGCGGAAGCGCATCGGCTAAAACATAGCCGGCAAGAAAACATTCCTGGTAAACATACGCCACGTGTCATAGGTCACGTTTTTAAATGCGAAGCATTTCTTAGCGAACTTCGGCGACTTTGAGCGTATCTATCTAGCTCTCTGGCTATCTATCTATCTAGCCGCCTACGACTTTGTGCTCTCCCGGCCGTATCGTTAATGGGATTTATACCAAATTTGGTATGGCATAACATGACTCTATGACGAACGTAAACGGCTGCTCATATCATGAAACTCATGAGTGACTTGTCATGAAAAGTATGATTTACATGCCACGCTCATGGTGCGCTCGCGACCGTTTCGTTAGCTTGATATACACCAAATTTGGGATTGAGTGACGTGACTGTATGAAGAACATAAATGACAGGTGGGAATATGCAAATAATTACTTGTCATGTGCAACATGACTTGCATTCCACGCTCATGGCGCGCTCGCGGCCGTTTCGTTAGCTTGAGATACACCAAATTTGGTATTGAGTGACATGATTGTATGGCGAACATAAATGACAAGTTGTAATATGGAAATCATGATATGTCATGAGCGACATGACTTGCATTCCACGCTCATGGCGCGCTCGCGGCCGTTTCGTTAGCTTGATATACACCAAATTTGGTATTGAGTGACGTGACTGTATGACGAACATAAATGACAAGTGGTAATATGAAAATCATGACTTGTCATGTGCGGCATGACTTGCATGCCACGCTCATGGCACGCTCGCGGCTGTTTCGTTAGCTTGAGATACACCAAATTTGGTATTGAGTGACATGACTGTATGACGAACATAAATGACAAGTTGTAATATGGAAATCATGATATGTCACGAGCGACATGAGTTGCATTCCACGCTGATGGCGCGCTCGCGGCCGTTTCGTTAGCTTGATATACACCAAATTTGGTATTGAGTTACGTGACTGTATGACGAACATATAAGACAAGTGGTAATATGGAAATCATGACATGTCATGAGCGACATGACTTGCATTCCATGCTCATGGCGCGCTCGCGGCCGTTTCGTTAGCTTGATATACACCAAATTCGGGATTGAGTGACGTGACTGTATGACGAACATAAATGACAAGTGGTAATATGAAATTCTTGGCATGCGTGTCATCTACAACCCCATTTACATGCCACGCTCATGGTGCGCTTGCGTCCAGTTCGCTAGCTTGATATACCCCAAAATTGGTATTGCGCTATGTGACTGTATGACGAACATAAATGACAGGTCCTAACATGTCCAACATGACATGCAAATTATGTTAAGCAGGATTTGCTCCTTCCTGGCTGCTTCGCATTACATCGATTCCCACAGTGCGTGGGATCTGCCGGCTTTTTTTTTCTTTATGCAAGTCACTGTAGCGCCACGAAGGCATCCTTGCAGGAGGGGCAACTCGGAAATAGGAAGAAGCATATTCCCAAAGTCAAATGAGACATAAGTATATATGTGCATGCATACTCATGGAGTAGAGATAAACATATGAGCTACCTACAGGCTACAAATCACAGGGTTCACTAAACAAAACAAAAAAAAACGTGCTAGGTCAATACCTCGAGGTAAATGCTTCCTCTTATTGTTGTCATGGCAACACTAATACCAGGTAGGAAAACACTCTCCGAGTTCAGTATTGTCGTCTGTGACGAATCCCTTTCTATAAAGTAATGAGGCCCTCTAACGCTACCATACGGGGACGCCGCTCGTAGGGCAGAACAATTAGCCATTATCGATGTCCACATTTCATTTGATTTTGTTAACAGCGACTGTCTATAGTGAAGACTTTTCTGCAATCCCAAGTATACCGCAGCCGTCCTATTTATGCGTTTCTCCTCCATTCCCTCACATTGCATAGCGTTAGGTGAGACAGCTTTGGCAAACGTACTCTGATAACGAAGCTTCTGCGCATTTTCCCTAATTGTATGAACCTTTAATTATTAGTAGAAATGCTTGGTGTGGACAGTTTTAGAGCGCAGTACAGCATGTCTCCCAAGGTCATTAATCGCGTCACCATGACCTTGTGCTTTCGAAACGCACGTGCGGCACGCGTGACGCCATGCACGTCATCCGCTCCGCAGAGCGGTCGCAGCTGAGCTCGCTCGGAGCCATGCCGCTGCGGTACCGCTATTTATGGTACTCTTCATTGTTGCGTGCATGTGAATTCATGACCATCGTCGTTGCCTATAGCAACTGATATGTCGCGTCGCAAAACTCGTGTCCAATTTCCGTTAGGGAGGAAGAAAAACAGTCAGGAAGGAGTATACCACAATGCAAAAGAAGGAAAGGAAGAAAGGAAGAAAAAGAAAGAAATAGAAAGAAAGATAGCACGGAAGAAAGAGAAAAAGGCAGAAAGTGAAAGAATGTGAAATAAAGAAACAAAGAAAGATGAAGAAATGGAGAAAGTGAAAGAAAGAAAATAAAACTAAAGAAGGTAGAAAGAAAGAAAGATAGGAAGAAAGAGAAAGAAAGAAAGAAAAGATAAAGAAAGAAATAAAGAAAGAAAGAACGAAAGAAAAATAGGGAAAGACAGAGAAACAATGTAAGGACAAAGGAAAGAGATAGAAAAGGGAAGAAAGTCAAAGAAAAGGAAAGAAAAAAAGTTGAAGAAAGAAAGAAAGAAAGAAAGAAGGAAAGAAAGAAAGAAAGAAAGAAAGAAAGAAAGAAAGAAAGAAAGAAAGAAAGAAAGAAAGAAAGAAAGAAAGAAAGAAAGAAAGAAAGAAAGAAAGAAAGAAAGAAAGAAAGAAAGAAAGCTAGCACGTCAGGCACCCCCCACGCCAAGCTTTGCCTGCCCCCATTTCTCCGACAGGATAAGGGATCATGAATATTTTTTTCCATTGTATAACTCCTCTCGCTATTGCGCCGTAGGTGTATACGCCTAATAAAATATGCTGCAACACTAAGCTAGCAAATAAGAATGCGGTTAATGAGAGCGCCAATTTACCTGCAACTGGCCCACTGGGGACCGGAATGGTCGGATTTGTCTGCGTCCTCGGGGCACCTAGAAGCAAAGAAAATAGAGAAGTAAATGTTTGCAAGAAAGACTATTTCTGCTGCCTTATTAAGCAAGTTGCGGTCGTGATATGTTCAAGGCATTCGATACAGTTTGATTTCAAATTTGTTGATTTGCCTTGTCAGGTTGTAAACCATTTCCTATCACCGGTCGTTTTTCTTATCTGGTATGAAGTCACAATGGCAACGAAAATGTGCAGTCCCACAATAAGGCGTATACTGATTGTGAACCACCAGTCTGAGGATACAAAAAATATATTCATATTTATTGTTCCCATTGATCACTTCCCGTGGTGGCCAATATTTTCCTCGGAAAGTCAACACAGCCTATCAGGGGGGCGTTACAGAAGCATTGGCAGCGTCAAATTTTGTATATACACACACTGAACTGGATTTCTAATTTAGAATTGATTCTGAAGTGTGATGACAGAAAACTGGTAGGTTATTAAGAACCGTAGAGGCTAAGGCGAGCAATGTTTCTCAAGGTAATTTAACATCGTTGTCGAGCCATCTCTGTAAGCTGGGGTAATCGAAGCTGTCACCTAGAACGAAATTCGTCTCCTGAGAGCGTAACATTCTGGAATCCTTTAAACAAAGTGTACGGCATCATTTTCCGACTATTCTCCGGTAAGCACATGTTACTTGTAACGCACCATTGCAAGTCGCCGCCATATATGATGCGGCAGCGCAATATAACCAAGGCAAGAGAAACCATTCGGTGGCGGTACAACACTCCTGCCCTTGCGATTTCTTTTCGCTTTGATAGCACGGCCCAAATGATACGTTGCTGACTTTCGCGAGCTCCTCGCACCACGTCAGCCGGTGGGGCAACAAAGACATGTTTTTCGCGTGCAATGATGTTCGTTTTATTGCGATAGCAATTATATGGACACTCTCGGCTGGTTTTCGCCGTCGGCGTCACCGGCGTCATCCCCCCATATATGTATCTGTATATATATAACCGGCCCCGCCCGTCGTTCGTGAGCGTGAAAAGACGCGAGGGGGGGCGGGGGGGTCCCTCGAGCGACCTTCGATTTTACGAGCGCGGGCGCGCGCGTTATCTTCCCTTCTCGGCGGCCGACAGCGGGGGGCCGGTGTACCCTTCTACGTGCTGCGCTCTCAACGCGAAGAGAATGTGGTGAGCAGTGTTTCCCTGGAGCGACCGCATGCTCTTAAAGCAGCGTTTTCTAGAGTTGCGTGAGATCGGATCCAAAAAGAGTTAGCTGCCAGCCTCACTTCGTATAACATTACAATTTGTTGCTATCGCATTCATTGCTTCACCCTTGCGGTGAAACTGTGACTTTTTATTTTTTTTAACGGAAAGAATAACGACCGGCCACGAAGGTGAACACTGTTTCAATTGTCATTTCCGAAACGCTGCTTGTGCCTGTTCACTCTCCTATACTGATCTCAAAAAAAATTATTTACCTATAAATACGTCGAACGACAAGTTCTCGGCGCTAGGACTACATAACACACTTGCAGAGCTTATAGAGGCCCACACGGTGGCACAGTATGACCGGTTAACACAGAGCCCCACGGGCAGACATATATTGGACACAATTGGGGTCACGTACAACGTCCAACATGAGATCAAAAAAGACATTCCGCGGGAACTTAGGGGACGTATCATAGTACCTCCATTACCTAGAAATATGCATCCTGAGCATGACCAAGAGAGAAGGATGGAAAGGGCGAAGACACTACATAAGAAATTTAGCAACGCTAAGGACGTGGTCTATGTAGATGCAGCGGAATACGAGAATGGACAAAACATGGCGATAGTAGCTACGAATATTCAAAGAGACTCCAAGGTCAGTGGCACTGTATGTACACGAAAGGCAGAGGTGGCGGAGGAGGCGGCTATAGCACTAGCGCTAGCCTCCACAAAAGCCGAAGTCATAATCAGCGACTCTAAAACCGCTATTAGGAATTATGCTAAGGGCAGAATCTCGCCAGAAGCGCTAAGGATTCTAGCTAACTTTCGCGATGAGCGGGTTGTTCACATTATATGGGCGCCTGCTCACTCCTCCCTCCCCGGGAACGAAATCGCGCACGACCTGGCTCGAGAAATGGCCGGCCGAACAGGTGCAGCGCGAAGCCTGGGGACGGACAGAGACCGCATGGTTAGTTACGAGGAAATTACAAAACACTACAGACTAGGAAGGGCCCGCTTTCCCCCGGCACACACCTCGCTAAGCAAGCAGCAGGCGACGGCATGGCGCCTCTTACAGACGAACACTTTCCCGAATCCGGTCGCTTACCACTACTACTACCCGGAGCTATATTCAGATCGGTGTAGGTTTTGTCAGCAAAGGGCGGACCTAAACCATATACTGTGGGCTTGCGACAGATCGAAAGCGCAAAATAGAAATTACAGTAATGGAGAACAGTGGGAGACCGCACTGCTAAGCCCGGACCCTGAAGTGCAACTCCAAGTCCTTCGGCAAGCCGAGGATGCCGCCAGAGCACAAGGACTCATGGCTGCCACCTAGGGAAGGGAGGCCATTCTTCCCAATCTTGCCGTTTTTTTTTAAATAAAAGTTATTTCCTCCTCCTAGGTGAACTAGACAGTGTCACGATTGTACAGTTTTACGCTACAGCGCTCACTACATACGCATGGTAATCAAAGATACTGATGCTCACCAAACTACACGTGGATGCAGTTGATACGCTGAGGATTAGCTCCACTATCCCGCACCTCTTCGCACTTGAAACGTGTCATCGATGTTGGATTGGCGCCGTTCCATACATCAACCTACCGATACTTTTAAAACCATGCATACGTGAGTACGGTACTTCTGAGGCCTTAACGGATCGATTACCTGTTACCCGGTTAGTTTTTCTAGAGCCGGCACTATTTTGTTATTGGAACCTTTATTGCTAAGTTGCCCTTCTCATGCCCTACTAACGTTCATTCTAATATAAGGCACTTAATGATTATCAACTTATTTGCTTCCTTGTAACTCATATACAGTGTGTCCTAAGTATCACGCAGCTCGATTTCAAAATAGGGGAACGTCGTTACGCGAAGCACACCTAGCGCATATTGTTACCAGTATATTGTAGTAGCCGGTACTGACTTTATCCTTAAGAGATTTCGTTAATTAGCACTTATTGTTACTAATTAGACAAATACTCACCTAATCATTTAAAATGTCAATGAAGCATATGTAGGCGTGTTCAAATAATATATAACTGCGCTATTTTCGACAACGTTCTAATTGAGTGCTTGCTTTTTTTCGCTAATAAAGAAAGTCCGTGAAGTCTTAAAAAAATGCCCCCCACCTCCCCGAAGGGAATCGTGAGGAAATGCGAATGCATTTCGCGCGCGCTTCACTCCATTTATATATGGTGGTTGTGGTTCGAAGAAGGAAAAGGCGCCTAATTTCTTCAGCCCGGTCGGGAGCACGGCGCAGCGCCTGTTTTTTTTTTCTTTTTTTTTTTATCGCGGGAGCTCCGCCGACCTCCCGCGATGCGAGCGCCCTCACGCACCAGAGCGCGCTCCTCCTCTCCACTTCTGCCATCGCCTTGAGATGCGCCCAGCCAGCGAACGGTCGAGAGTGAGGCGCGAGCGGACGGGAGAGTGGGGCGCAGGGAGGAGAGAGAGCGAACGGCGAGAGAAGAAGCGGCGAAGCACTGCACTTACCCTCTCCTACACTCTATGGGAGAGGGAGTGAGAGCGGAGAGATAACACCTGCCGGCGCGCGGACACCTCCTCAACCTATCCTCCTCCTCCGCGGACAACGCCGGACAACGCCGGACAACGCCGCCTGACATAGCCCGGCTAAGAAATGGATTCGCGTTTAAAATGACACGTAACTAGACTGCAGCGCCCATCAGGAAGCAGCGTCCTCAGACAGGATCCCTCTGAGGTAGGAAGTAAAGACTACGCTCCCACCTTTTGCGGGTGGGAGCGTAGTCACGTGTTATTTTTCGTATTTCGCGTGCTTTATTTATCAACCGGAAAAAAATGAGCACTTAATTAGTACTAGTACGTTGCTGAAAAATTACACACTTAGATGTCATTTGAGCATGCCTACGTGTGCTTCATTTACATTTCAATGATTAAGTGAGTAACTGTCGACTTAGAAACATAATTAGGACTAATTAACTAAACCACATTAATGAAAAGTCACAGTTTCGCCACTATGGCGAAGCAATGAATGCGATAGCAAGAAATTAGTTTGTCACACGAAGAACGACAAGCAGCTCGATACTTGCAACGCGCCGCCGCAGCACAAGGAAGGACGCTCGAAAAGGACGCATAGGTATACACAGGACAAGTGTGAACTAACAACTGTCGCAGTTGTTACGTGTTTGTATTTGAGCAACGCGCTGCGAGTGTCCACAATGCAGAAGCCGACGCTGTTGTTGTTGTTGTTGCCTCTGACATGGCTCATACCCACTCAGGGAGATTGGCCAAGGATTGATTATATGATTATATGTATTTTCGACGCTGCTTAATACTTTTTTCTTTTACACTGCGGCACGTGGAATGACCCCTCTGCGTCTCCTGCCACGCGGTGGCGTCTGACGCCAGCGTGCCCAGTCGTCTTTTTTGCCTTCTACATCATGAATGTTACAGAAGGGAGCCAATTTTTTCGTGCGCATCTCAAGGGCAGTTTTCAATTTGAAAGAAACTGTAAAAGCGTTGCGTGATAGAAAACACGCTCAAACTGTGCCGAGATCTGCGTACCGCGAGCGGCAAATTGTGCATATGAATAGCTCGCCGTTATATCGCTGGCACGAGCATGGCGTGTAGCTGTGTTGGCTAGCGCAGCAGGCTGCGGAGCGAGGGGTCGCTGGTTCGAATCACCGGTCAGGTGGTTTGGACTTTTTTTCTGCTTATTTATTTTTCTTTGTGCCTTTTTTATATATACATACATATACATATCCGGGACATGACGGCGTCGACAGACGGCGACGGCGAAAATCAGCCGAGAGTGTCCATATAATTGCTATAGCAATAAAATTAGTACTGCCTACAACAGTATATTGGGAACAGTATGCACTAGTTGTGCCTCGCGTATGCAATATGCACTAGGTGTGCCTGTTTTTTTTTAATCGTGCTGCGTTATGTTTGGGACACCCTGCTTATGTATTCACGTACAGAAGACGCAGCTTCGCACTTACTACTGGCAAAGAAACACTAGTGAGAAGCTGGCCTATTTTTTTTAATCGTGCTGCGTAATGCTTGGGACACCGTGCTTATGTATTCACGTATAGAAGACGCAGCTTCGCACTTACTACTGGCGAGGCAAACACTAGTGAGAAGCTGGCTTGTCTTTTAACAGGGTTTTTTTTATGTAAACTTACTTGATGTGATAACAGGTGGTGGCGTCGGAGCCGGTGTACTCGGTGAAGCGCTTGGTAGCTGTTGAGTGGCTGCCGTGCTCAAATGGTCCGGAATCGTTAGTACTTCTATTATAGGCATGCCTGTCATATTTCCCATCTTAAAAATGGAAGCTTGAATAGGCCGAGCAGGTCTACCTCCACCACCACCACTGCTTCCTCCACCTCCACTTCCACCGCTTCCTTCGAAGTCATCTTCATTAACCCCGTCGGTGTCGTCGTTAATGCCTAATTAAAGATGCACAAGCAGAGACAAAGCGTAAGGGCGAGACGCACACGTCAAGAGAAACAAAGTCGACATTCTCAAAAGCGCTCTTACTACGTTCTGTGTTATATGCCTTTGTTTTCGCAAATAGCTACGAGCACAGGTCCCAAATGGGCTCTTAGCCGCTCGTTTACGCTGTAATAAAAATGAGCAATAGTCAAGAGCACGGTTACAACACGGATGCTTCACAACCACTGCGTCTAAACCACCTGACTAAGAGCTTTGTATTCGTAGACAGGGTGCTTCGACCTTCCAGAAGGATGCGACGTAAGAGTAACTCGAGGAGTGAGAGTATATTCAAAGGGATATTCTTGATATTGGGGAGGTTGGCCGGAGTAGAGAAGCATGAACTGTACGGACTACTGGTTCGTCCTCTTCTATAAGAGACTCCTTAAGATGAGAGAAAATCTCGTTAACTTCCTTATTTATAAAGACATTGGAATACTTTTGCAAGGATACTGAGGTATTCTGAAACTTCCGTTCACATCGTAGCATAGGTGGTCTTAAATTTAGATCGGAGATGTCAGCTCAAAGAAGCAGGAGGATACGCTCCAACCTGCAGTCATTGCCTCAAGGAATAAATTAGCATTTGCTGAGCTACCAAAGCTATTGAGCATTAACAAGCTCAACAACATACACATTTTTTTTTCAGGGGTTTAACGTCCCAAAACCACGATATGATTATGAGAGACGCCGTAGTGGAGGGCTCCGGAAATTTCGACCATCTGGTGTTCTTTAACGTGCACTGACATCGCACAGTACACGGGCCTCTACCATTTCGCCTCCACCGAAATGCGACCGCCGCGGCCGGGATCGAACCCGCGACCTTCGGGTCAGCAGCCGAGCACCCTAACCGCTATACCACCGCGGCGGACTACACATTTAGCGTGCTAATTACATAAACGCAAGGGTAAGGAAAGGCCGCTGCGTCAACATAGTTAAACTCTGCACAGCAAGAACAAAACTGCGCTCACTAAAATATCAGCAGGGCCACGCTATTAGCGTGGCCCTGCTGATATTTTACCTTTCATGTGCGGGGCACCCCTTGACCACGATCTCGGCCATTCCAGAACAGCTGCTCAAGTGCATAAAAGGTGAAGATGCTTCATCCTCACATGGCCAGTCTGTTGTCAGGCGACCTTTCGTTGTGATCCCGTATATTCACAATGTGTCCCATTGACTGAACAAAATTGGTCAGCGTGTGGGTGTCACGGTAGTTTTTTCAGCTCCGGAGAAGTTGGCGGAAATGTGCAAGCGAGTCAATCAGACGGCGAAGCCTCAAAGTTCCTAGGCTGTCATGCACAGAGATCCTTCTGTGTGATGTGCCATAGGCGTGGTCTATGAAATGCCCCTGTCGTGCGATGATAAATATGTCGGACAGACCGGAAGGTGCGTAAATGAGCTTCTTAATGAAGCACCAGAACAATTTTCACAGTCAGCATAGGCGTTTGGGTATTCATTGCAGGTACTGCGGCTGCGTGCCAATTTTCGCGAGTACGCATGTGCTGACGAAGAATCGTACTCAGCTTACCCGCGGAATCATTGAAGCTGATCGCATCAGTTGCTAGGTAGTGATTGCGTCAGCCCCCCCTCCGTTGCTCTTACTCCTTGGGAAATGAACTTTTTAGATGAATCGTGAAAAATATTGACAAAAGAAATGTTGTTTGGCAAATTTCTGGGTGATAGTAGTCATCTGTGTCATCTGGGCTGATTCAATGCCCTCTCTTTCTTTTTCTTTGTTTCTTCTGCGTTGAACCAGGTTGTATTCAAGCGCATTTAACGGCTGCAACAATAAAACGGCGTCGTAAGACAGTGCAGTGTGTCATCCTCTTTCTTGTCCGTGTGACCTCGCGCTAGTAGTATACTGACCACAGATGAGACTGCAAATGCCGCACAAGATATGCCTCATGCACAAAAGACTGGATATGACCGATTTATAGTAGAACTGATAGATTCAGGCTATCTTGTATTCGGGAAACTTGCGGCAATCTGCACGCGATGTGTTTAAGGCCTCAAACGTATCAATGAGCAGGGAAAAGGCCAGAATTCGCGCATGCATGATGAGTCAATACATTTGAACTTTGATAAACCCATCAGCTCCCCTTAATCTGTCTAGGAAATATTGATGAAGGCATTTTCAGGTGGGATAAGAAAATATCTTGTCGGAGCTACTCAGCAAGCTCGTGTCAGAATACGGTACTGCACAGGAAACACAGCCATGTGATGAATAAGGCAAACGAGAAATCTGCTGAATACAACAAACTATTACATATAGCTTTCATGGTCTACGAAAAGGCATTCGTCTTCGTAGAAATGCCAGTACGCCTACTGTTGGAACCATTGCGTCTTTAAGGAGTGATTCAAGTATCTGAAAATACCCCAACAACAGAGTTTCCGTGGGCTACTTTCCACAAGAAATGGCGTATCTTTGATAATGTTAGTTGGAGGCCAGCGCATGTTTGTGTTCCTTCGTTTCGTCTTACCTTTAATTTTTCCGCGTCCATTCAGAAGTAAGCAATTGATTGCAGATGACTATTTGCATGCAGACGCGTTCGATATAAATTTACTTAAAAAGTACGGCGGGCCATGGAAAAAAAACGAACAGAGCGGCCTCTACATTGCCTTCTGTTTCAGATTTAATTTCAAGCAGTTGTAGCCACACCAAGGGGATGAAAATCATGCGCCACGTGATGGAAACGGGGCGGCAGTTTGGGCTTGTTGGTGTTGTTGCATGATAATGAATGGAGCGCAGGCTAAAGACAAGGACAAAAGACAGACACATTCGACACAAACACAGCGCTTGTCTTTAGCCTGCTCTCCATCCATTATCAGGAAACGGGGCGCCACGCTGTTCGCATTTCTCTGCATACGCCCTGTACATGTGAACTAGTTGGTTGATTATTACATCCTGTGGTAGCGCACACAGGGTGAAAACAACAAACACTAAAACAAAAGGCTTCATTGTTGTGTTGTCCTTTTGTTTTCGTGTTCGTCGTTTCACCCGATGTGCGCTGCCATACGACGATAGGGATGTCATGAACATCTTTCAATCGGATTTCAAGTCACACTTTTCCTTAAGCTTCCATGAAAATAGAGGGTTGAAGAAAGTACAGTCATTATTAAGCATTTTTAGGAAATGCTACTCTAGAAAAAGACCCGGCGGTTAAAACTCTTCTTACTGCAGAACACAGGAGTTTGCTTACTTCTTCCAGCCAGGAACACGATTCCAACGATGAGGAACGCAAACACGACGAAGGAAATAGCGACGGTTGTGCAGTTACACTTCGAAGAAGCGGCTCTGGAACTAGAGAAACGGTAACGCTCAAGAATAATGTACAAGTGAAGGTTCGAACTAGCAGAAATGGGCTTTGGCGTATGATGCGAGCACCACATACCACAGCCAAATAGACTCATGACTTCAAAAATTAATTTCGTGCCAAATTTACGACCACACATACGAAGAAACATATAGACACGACGGGAGCTCAATATTTGAATTCAGATATGCACCAACTAGCCCAACAGCGAGTACTACTAGACTCACGACGTTTTGCTTCTCATCCTGACGCAAAGGGTGGAACAGGCATGTCGAGAGAGCAAGTAAGGAGGATCAGGTTAATTAACTCCAGTCATATTTGGAACAGTTTTCCTCAAGCACTTGTAAGTAACGATAAGACCGGTGATTTTGAAAATGCATTACATCGGTATTTTTTGTGATGGTCAATATTGAAATTTGGTATGAGCGTTTCATTGTTGAGCTGCATGGTATTATGACTGTTCGTTGGTCCCCGAAATTTTCTTGTTAATTACCAACAGTGAAAATAAATTTTATACTGCTTATAATGCATCTATTTATGTATATGAGTACCTTGTACATTTCCTTAACTGTAGTTGCCCCATGAATGAGGTTGACAGTATCGTTAAATAAAAATAAATAGTAATACAAAGATTATTACTACAGTGACTGTTGAAGTAGTGGTATACGTGAAATTAACAGCGAAGCCGTTAGTCAGACCACAAAGACGTCCGTGCTGTTGCAAAAAAACTCGGTGTGCCGTTGCCTAGCAACCGCCTAGCACAGCACGTGCTCTGCGATGAAGACCACCGCGCATAGGGCCCCATGGTACGCAAAGCGCACAGCTGTTGTGACGTCATGCAAAGTCATGCTCTGCGATGGGGACCACACTGCATAGCTACCGATGGAAACGCCGCGCATAGCATCCAATGGCAGTTTGAATCCATGTACGCAGATAGAGATGAAAAAACTGGCAGATCCCACGCATTGTGCGAATCGATGTAATGCGAAGCAGCCAGCAATGAGCAAATCATGCTGTACATAACATGGAGGTCATGAGTTTACAGGTTAGGACCTGTCATTTATGTTCGTCATACAGTCACGTACGTGACTGTATGACGCGCAATACTAATTTAGACATTGCTTTCAAATAACGAGCATTTTAGCCCCAATACACAGCAAATACGGATGCTTACCGAAACGAAAGACGAATATAATTCATGAACGTTTTACGAGAATTAGTGGACGTCAAAATTCATATAATTTTTAGTTCATAATTTTTCATTCGTTAGCGAGCCAGTTGCGGGTGTGACATTTTCCAACAGCGCGATAGGCCGAAATTGTCTCTCGCGAATACCCGCGCGATCAGAAGTTTCTCTGAGTGCGACTCTAGTTTCGCCAGAGTAGCATGAGGCGTAGGCACAGATTGGAAATGTTTAGCTACTTAAAGTGTGCAGCCTGTGCTTCAACGTCGCAGACGCTGGAGTCTGTGTTGGAACTGTAAGCCTGTCGGGCATGTGAAGGGCATCGAACCTATGAAACGTATGATTGTGTAAGGACAGTGAGACACCTCTAAATGCCTATTTTGGCGGACAACAGACAGTGGTCTGGGAAGTCTGCAGCGGATAGCTTACTAAGCCATCAAGTAACAATTGTAGTGATTTTAATGCGCCGAAATAATATTTAGTTGTCATTTTATCGACCCCATCAAACTACGAAACAGAATTACCATCCTTTTTTGTTGTCTTCACTGTGAAACGGTGTTTTGCCAGTGTTAAGTTATCGTATGGTCTTGACAGATAAGGAAGAAACTGAAAGAAGAAAGGCATTCGCATGAAACATACTTACTTAGGGGCAACTGAAACGAAACGTGGCATGTTAAAACATTTCGTTTGAACTACAGGTAAACTTTTGTTGCGTTAAAACTAATAGAATATGGTAGCAGCTCTTCCTCTATGCTTACCAGATACCGTGCTCAATTGCGACTGGCTTTCTGAGTGAGAAAAAAAACAAGAAATTATGTATCACGAGTGCTTACTTTTTACATCGCTTCAACACTGGACGCGCATATGATCCGTGTTTTCATTTTGTTTTCACCACAGAATATTTGTACACTCTCTGCGTGGTGCTGAAGTGTAAGTGACTGGGAAATCTATTCAGGACCTCCTGCATTTTTTCCTCATGCTCTGTGCTCTATGCACTGTAAACCAGATTACACCCATATGGGTGTAATATGGTGTCTATAACTCACACCCCTACACCCCACAAAATGGGTGTAACAAGCAGGATTACACCTATATAATGGGCGTATTTCCAAATTTTCACCCATGGGTGTGAACATTCTTGTTCACACCCATGGGTGTATAATAGCAAGATTACACCCATATGGCAAAAAGGGTGTAGGGGTGTTTATGCACAATTACGCCCCAACGCCCATGCGAAAAATTCCATAATTTGAGCGGTACCCTTCTCCCAGTTGGCTCCCATGGAAGCGCTAGAAAGCTGACCCTTTAGAGCTAAAGGGCTCTAGTCCTTTTATGGCCACTAGGCTAATCATAGTGGCTCCTGCCACAGTGGGAAAATCCTGGCCCCAGCGCTGTTTTTATGGTGCATATGACGCAAGGGATATATGGCCCTCACATACACAATGTAATCGTAGCTGAATATGAAGGCATGACTTAAAATGTGTTGTCACATATTTATTTATTTATTGCATACCTGCATCGCCCCATTGGGCATTACAGCAGGGGGGTTACATACAAAAATATACAAAGTAATCACACTCACAAAGCACGACGTTCACACAGTTATCCATAGTGCAAAATGAAATCAAGCTTTATTAAACACAGAGCTCGTACAGGATTCATAGACAAATTGTAGGCTGTTCAGAGACCTTCTTCGAGTGCGCAGAGCGGCATCGCATTTGCGGCCAAAGAAGACATCAAATAGGATGCGAATTGCATGGCATGGAGCACTAACGACCAAGGCATGTGTATTAAAATATAACGAAAGAACCTTTATTTGCACTTTAAAATGAAGAACTGGTTTTAACATGCTTCAATGCAACTCACAAGTACAGTGCAGTGAAGCATACAAACAGCAAGAACAGTAGTGCAGTGCAGCATGCCTTATTTCTCTAATATACTGAAGTAATTGCAATCACGTTGCAGTCACATCGCAATCTCCACATTGATACGCCACAGTTCGCACGTCTTGTCATAACACATGACATTACACATGTCATGTGTTATGTCATGTCCCGCTTGTCATAACACATGAAATTTAACGAGAGGATTCCCTTCTGTTCAGGGAATACAGTAAACTCATGCGTATTTAATAAAGCATTTCATTAGGAGCACAGGTGTGCATTTTTCTTAGAGGATCTTCCGCCACCATCTCGAATTTTGGTTCGCGACCGAGCAAAGGCCACCCTCCAAATTTTGTCCAATTACCTTCCACTAAGGGTGGGAGGGGGGACGCTTGTTCAAATTTGACAGTAGAGGTTTTGGAACTGCAAACAGTTTCTGCATAGAAGGAACTCGCATGTGGTCTTTATACACCATGTGTTTTCAGGCTACGTGTTTGCATTTGTGCATACAGTAGGCCTATCCAGTAGAAGTTGCTTTCATGGTTGCAGAACAGTTGTAAAAGCTAGTGTGCATATTTAAAGCGCAACAAAGCCTAGTACTGGTCTATAGTCCGCTCTCTGATTAAACCACTGCTTTCACGTCTCGTTGTGGCCACACCTATCGTCAAAAATTTCTGGAAGCTCTGTGATAAATGTGCTGTGAGCAAAAAGTGGCAAGTAAACTGATATTATTTTGGAAACGGTAGGTGCAGTAATGAAATAGACCGGGTAAATCCTCTTTCAGAGCAAAGCTTAATGACTGACCTTGTACATCCTCCCGAGATTGTAACCTACGTTTCAAGAGTGCTACAAACATCAAACATGTACTGTAAATAGATATGAATGCCACAGCTGCACATGTAAAGAATTATAGCTCGCGCAGCAGGCTTAGAACTGTTAAAAAGGCAGGCTCATACCAGTGCCCAAGAAGAGGTACTTTCAATAGATTTTGTGGTAAATAGAGGGCTTAATGAACAGACAACCTTCTGCTGCATTCATGACACACTATTTGTGAATCGCCCTCTTAAGTTGCATACAGGTAGGCTGTGTACACTTCACCATGCAATGCTGTTAACATTATGCACCTGTGTAGTTTTCTACATGTATCGCGGTTAATCTTGTGGCAAATTGATGCTTGTTTTGCGAAAATAAATAGGCAGGTCACATAGATTGAGATGGAAACTTTCACATCAGAGGAATGTTCTAGAAATGTACAAGGTATTTGCAGCACCCTTCGAGGAGCTTCCACCACTGCTGTAACCCTTTGAGTGAGGTCGTGAACCCGAAACAGCAGTTTTCGAGATGTGAAGAAGAGTGCACTGCATCGTCAGCACCCAGTCCATCGAAGACGATGTAGTGCGCCGTCCTTTCAACAGTCTGCATACAAGACACGCATAACATTAAACTAAACATTTAAAAATATTGGGAACAATCAGAATCTGATTATGAGGTACCCTATAATAGAAAGCTCTAGTACTACTTCACCACTTGGGTTTATTACTGTGCACATCTAGGTACGCAAGCATTTTTACATTTTAGTCTACACCATGGCTTACTCAATATGTTAGCAAAGATACATGGTGGGGCAAGAAAATGCTTCTCCAATCATATCATGCACCTCTCAAAAGGTTTTAAATGTACCAGGATACTCAATTTTCAGCCTTTATACCAAGATTTCTTGCTTAGCTTAGAACGCCATAACCAGTAAGCCACTACAATGGGCGATAAACAAAATATAAACCATGTTACCAATTCAGACAGAAGAGTAGCATTATTCATCATTTACCTTGAAGGATCCTTTCGTAGACATGTACCCAGCACAGATGTTCAATCTACTAAATGAAACTTGCACTAGCGTGAAACCCCAAGCAAGCACTCCCCTCCCTCTTTAGTGAGATTTCCCATATGCACCAATGACCGAGCAAGCCCCCATGTGAGCAGATAAATAGCGCTTATACAATGACCACTGCTGCTGGAAACACAGCACAGTGTATTTGTTGAAGCTCACCTGTAGACTTCTACTCCAGTTACATAAATAAGGTATACTGGATGATTTTATAATCAGTCTTTCACAGGTTGCTTATTGGTCAAAAAACGATTACTTCACTTACGAGGCCACAAGTGAGGCTCACTGTTGTCAAAAATCTATAAGATATGCTAATTTTATTCTGCTTCGAGTGCATTCATGAGCAGCTGTTTCGATGCAGTGCCTTTGGCAGATAAATACTAATTTTTTTTCAATTCCTGAAAATATCCATGTAACAGACAATATTATTTAGAACTAACAGACATTGATGCCAAGGAAATTATAGGGGATGTTATTAGAAGTAATTGTAATCTAAATGTGAAGAAAGCAAAGTGGACAAAAAAGATAACTTGCCACCGGCAGGGACCGAACCTGCGACCTTCGAATAACGCGTCCGATGCTCCACCACTGAGCTTCAGTGGCGGTCAACCCCCCGTCCACTTAGTAGGGTATACAGGGTGTTTCAAGAAATGTGTCCACTATTTTTTAAAAAATCAGCAAGATGCGGTATTTGCTCGCTGTCTTCACAATTGCTTTTTCTGTAGCGGCAGGCATCACAAGATAGTTGAAGACATGGTTTGGGAGAGTAATTAAGAAAGTTAAATTAATTAACTTTTTAATTAGCGGAGTTCGGAGGTTAAGTCCAATGGGAGAATTGAAGTCCTTCATGCGAAGAACCCATTTCAGCTTTGAGATTTCGAAAAAGCGGCCTCTATTAATTATTGTGGCGTAATGAAATTCAGGCAAATTCAATGGCGAAACCGAAACCCAAGCACCGATGAGCGCAACAAGCAGACGACTAGAATGATGTCAGTTCAAGACAACGGTTACAGAGGTGCAGTTCTTCTCCGTTCGTTAACGTATATGCGTCATGCGTGCTACAAATGCAAGCGCAGCCCGCACACTCACACCAAGAAGTCGGTTGATGGTTGATATAATGACGTTCACTCATTGTGGACGTCGCAGACGAATATGGCAGTTGCGCTCTTCCGTGTTTCGGTTTGGCCGCTGAATTTGCCTGAACTTCATTACGCCACAATAATTAATAGAGACCGCTTTTTCGAAATCTCAAAGCTGAAATGGGTTCTTCGCACGAAGTACTTCAATTCTCCCATTGGACTTAACCACCTAACTCAGCTAATTAAAAAAGTTAATTAATTTAACTTTCTTAATTACAGTCCCAAATCATATCTTCAACCATCTTAAGATGCCTGCCGCTACAGAAAAGGCAACTGTGAAGACAGCAAGCAAATACCGCATTTTCCTGATTTTTTAAAAATAGTGGACACATTTCTTGAAACACCCTGTATACGTGCATTTAAACGTGGGAGCGCTGACTGACGCTCCCACGTGTGACTGACGCCCTTTCTGTTCTGTCTTTAATTTTTTTCCTCGAAGGTTCGCGTCTATTTGTATTTCAGTAGAATATTTGATACGTGGTGTCTGACTCCGGTGTGGAGGAGTGTTAACACTGCATGCCAAGGAAACGATAAATGTCCATTTTGCGTTGGCTCGAAATCATGTCACTACTACTAAAACGATTCAAATACAAAGATGGCAACTGAAAACAGGAGACAGCCCATGCTCTTAGCAAATGTGGCTGCAAGCTACTGGCAAATAGACACGTGATTAGTTCACTGCAAAAACAAGGACGCGCACTAAGTCGGAGACAGACACATGAGGAAGGCGATATATTAAGTGGTGGCCTGAGCGAGTTGGTAACTCAATATCGACATGAATGAAGCAAATAAAAGTGTCACAATTAACACAGCAGCACATGAGAGGCCCGAAAGACACACTTGCGTACTGCAAACGGTAAGCGCATCAAGAAAATGACAACGAAAACAAACACAAAGAGTGGTACTTCCAACTGGTACTGTGAAATTAACACGCCATATGTGTAGTTTTCTTTGCTATGATGTGCTAACATCCCATGCCTCAGAACAGAGGCCACTGAAAATTTCTGCAATTTTGTTAGTCTAGATTATTTCCCTAAATATTGTAAATCTTAACATTTGCACGGAACCAGGATGACAAAGCTAAGATCTCTTGCTATCATGCAGGAAAAGTTTTTTGACCGAGCGCTCTAATGTCGCTCTCGATGAAAGTGTTTGCGTTTTTGCAAAACCAATGGATTTCGTTGTTATCTTCTGACCTCTCTTTCTTTTTAAGTTAGGCTTTACCTCTTGACGCACACCGTTTTCAGGTCCCATTCCTTGTTGCTTCATTCCTATTCATTTGTGCTGGCTGCTACTTTGAAACCCACATTAATTTCATGTCACCATTAATTTCATAGTCAATTTTACCTTCGATAGCATATCCGTGTGCTTGGTCCTGTATGATATCAAGAGATTTTTGCTTCATCGCCCTGCATTTGTGCGACTGTTAACATTTTTGATCTTTAGAGAAATAAGCAAGGGCATAAGAAAATTTTTTTCAGTATCATGTGTTCTCAAGCATGCGTTTTACCATGTGATGAGCGAAGAAAACCACATATATGGCGTCTTCGTTTTGCAATAAATATCAGTAGGAAGTAGCTCTCTGTGAGTTCGTTTTCGTTTATCCTTGTCTTGGTGCACTTATCAGTTTCAGCATGTCGCTTTACCAACTTGCTCGGACCCGGATTCTCGTGCAACACACTTGCATACCTGCCAATCTGGGGACCTCAAAGGTGAAAGGGAGTGGGGGGGGGGGGGGGGGGGGCGCTGCGACGAACCTTCGCCCCCACAGAAGGGGAACCCTGCGTACGCGGATGCTGTTGCTTGGCTGCTTTTCGTTATTGCTTTTGAGGAATGCAGTAACCTTACATACAGCTAGTAATGATGTCCAGTAAAGTTCTGAGACGTCAGCGATCGTACTGGTACACGCAATTATACGGCGCGTGCAATGAAGGAACATAGTTTGCCGTGTTCACCTGACAGCGAGTAGCCCCTTCCTAATCTTAGTACGTACAGAAGTCGGCAAAATAAGTCGGGACGTGCGACTGGCGACCACAATCAGATAAAACTGCATCGCCGCGCCGTCTGACGTCTGCCGAAACATCGCAGTGCGCGTCCTTTCACGCTCGCAGCGATGTCTTTGCACGCGCTTGCAGCGCAATTGCTGAATAAATGCAGTGTTTTGCGGTAGGGGCGCTTTCTATGTTCAATCTGTCACGCGCTCAGTTCGACGGGGGCACGGTTGGCGCGAAGCGCGCGGTGCTCACAGATAACATATCTTGTCTCAGTGACAAACCGGTGCCACATATGCAGAATTAGTTCCCTTCTATGCATGTTTTTTTTTTTTTTTTTTTTTATCGTACTGAAATGCGAACGACGGCACCAAAAACGAACAGACGTCGAGCCGAAAACATGCTTCACTTTACTAGCATACGATTACCAGACAAGGTCCGGCTGCTACGCGTGATCTGTCGATAAATGCGAAGCGAGCGGTGTACTACTCACTGCCAACGTGCAACCGGCGAACTTTGCGCGTGATGGACTGAACAAAGAAAGCGACCCCTACCGCAAAACGCTACATGTAATCACCTAGCCTGCTGCAAGCTTGTAAAAAGACATGGCTACGAGCGTGAAAGGACGTGCACGCGGACTGCGATATCTCGTCAGACGTTAAACGGCGCGGCGATGCAGCTTCATCTGATTCTGGTCGCCGCTCGCCCGTCCCGACTTATTTTGCCGACGCGTGTACGTTCTTTCGCACGACAGCAAAGTACCATGCATGGCGAACACCATAGAACAACGTTAAAAAATTTTAGAACCTCTCTCATTTGTCATCGTTGTTTTCTTTACGTATACATAGAGAAGGCTATATTTCGGGAGACTTATCGCCGCGCCTGTACTACCATAGTTCGCCGAAATTCAGGAGTCCCGCGGGCAAATCGGGAGAGTTGGCAGGCATGCACTTGTAACGCTTCGTTGCTCGCAAGCACGAAAGCTTACCGTTTCAGCAATAGGACCAAATCCAAAAGCGCTCTCCGTGTGGCTCCCAGCGTACACTTCGTTGAATGCTTGATCGGAAGCACTCAGCTTGCGGCGAGCACTAGCTTCAACGGAAGCCGTTGACAGAGGAGACGCACTGCGCCGCACCGAAGTCGTTGTTCCGTACTTGCCGATCCACTACGGATTCGGAGATTGCAGTGACACGCACTATATCTTTTGTATGCGTGAACTACGTCACCGTGGAAGCCGTCGAAGTACACATCCATAAGAAAGCAGGTGAATCGATGAACAATCCGCCACCGTTAGCATGCAGCAAACGCGCACACGACATGTCAACAGATTCAAAGGTCGCCTGTTGATGATGATCGTGACGCGCAGTTGCCCCGAGTCCGAAACCGAAAGTCAACGCCTCCGAGATTAATATCACTATACCAGTGAATTGACTTTAGCAGCGCCGTTTTATAATAATCTTTCGAAACAAAAAACCAAGACATATTGTAATATTTTATGTTTAACAACATGTTTGAGCTAGTAGAGCTTTAAAGCGTGTTTTTTGTTTTTGTTTTTTGCTGACGTGTGCAGGTGGCAAATTCGTAGCCTTCGAGATTCACTTTTTTCTTTTTCCGAGTAGAGCGTCGTCGGGGCATTGTTTCGACGAGTTGGAGTTAAAATTTCGTTACCTGTGCAGAAGAGATAAACTAGGAGGCTAGGGAAGGGTGGGGGGGGGGGGGGGGGGGGGGAGGGAGTGGTGTTCGGTATTCGACTCACCCCGCCCCTTTCTACGTTTATTTGGACCCGCATGTGTGCAAGCACTGGAAAAATGTACTTACATACAGAGGGGTCGGACCCCCTTCTCTCCCCCCCCCCCTTCTGCATGAAGTCTGGCCATGCTCCTGCTGTGCTAACAGCCTGTTTTTAAATAACATTCCATCATTCAGCAATCGCTGATAAGATATCTTGGAGAATACGCTCTTTTTACCGACGCAGTAGCAATGAAGCTTGCTTTTATTTCATGTGTTGAATTTCGTGCAAGCATACGAATGTGCTATCACTGTGTGCATTGTAAGGCAATGGTAAGGGCTGTCAATCACATTTAGCAGAGCGATGAATTGGGCTAGTTGGTGGTGGTTCATGGTTTCTTGTTGCGCTGCGAATGAGTTGTTAGTTTGCGCACCACCTGTCCTGTAGTCCCTGTATCGTCCTCGTCTCGTCATTCGCAGCGCAACAAGAAATCATGAATCTGTCAATTACAATGCCACAAGTCAACTGCGGTTTCTCCTTCTTGTGGCACGGGTACATTGTACTAGTGTCGTCTGTGATCGCTCACGCGTACAATGTACGACCCGCGAGGGTTCCTCGACAAAAAAAATTAAAAAATAAATAAAAAATAAAGCGCCCGCAGAGTGATGCGTCCCATTGGAGAAGTTCACTTGTGGTGCGTAGCGGATGTGCGCCTAAACTGTGCTGCGGCGGGCCATGCGTGTACAGCAGCTGCAGCAAGTGAGCTCAGACAGTTCAATGTAAACATGCCTAGTTTCATGGTAATACGTAAGCTGCATACTGTCACTTTGAGCTGATCCGTGATCATAAGTTTCAATATAACTCACTGATAAAATCAGCGACTTGTGAATTGATGTGAAATACTTCAATGTACAGGAATATGTGCACCCCACTGTAAATAAAACAGGTGTTCTAAAAGAAAAGCTCATTGTGGTTTCAAATTAGAAAACGCCCATGATGACCTGTCGATAACAGTGTGTAATCGTTTCATGATATATGTTTAAGCGCAACACCATCTCTCTTACCATCCTTTCAGTGAGAATTATGAATGGTTACGAGGGGCTGCAAAATACTTTTTTAGTATGAATCACACAAAGTCAACCCATGAAGCCGTTGAACGTGTGAGGAATCTTGTGAATAATGCAAACAAGAGAGTCGTACATTAAATGTGGTATATAGCGCGGTATATGTCGGCGAATAAAAAGTGAAATTAAAACAAAAGCCGAAACATTGATCGTTTCACCGAAAAGTTGCCATGCGGTTTGATTGTATCCGTTGGCATGTGATACGTATTGATGCTTCTAAAAAAAAAAAAAACAATAGGTGTAACATTCAAAGAAACACCCTTGGGTGGAATTTGCGAACATACACCCTAGGGTGTAATTTGTGATCATACACCTATCGTACACCCAAAAATGAAAAAAGGGTGCACAAAGGGTGGTTTACGTGAAATTCCACCCTTTTGGATAATCTTGGCAAAAAAAAGGGGTGTCCGATGGGTGTTTTATCGAAAATCCACCCTTAAGGGTGTGAAACGGTTTACAGTGTGACGTAGAAAATAAATATGAAGTTTGAAGTTTGAAGCCTATTGCCACATAGGTACAAAACATCAATAAACAGCAAGGATGGCGGGATAAAAGCTGCGTATAGGCAGCTTGAGTGGTCCCACCTCCCTGCACAACAACAGGAACAGCATGACAAGAATTCCCACTTGTTACATAAGTCCTGTTTCACCGCAAGGATGGAGCAATAAATACCCTAGCAACAAATTGTAATGTTATACGAAGTGAAGCTGGCAGCTTACTCTTTTGGATCCGATCTCACACACCTCTAGAAAACGCTGGATTTCAGAGAATACGGCCGCTCCAGGGACACTCTTCGCACATTCTCTTCGCGTTGAGAGCGCAGCACGTAGAAGAATATACAAGCCGCCCGCTGACGGATGCCGAGATCGCGAGATAACGCTTGCGCCAGTGTCGACCGCGCTCGCAAAATCAAGGGTCGCAGTAGCAGCTCCAAGGAGGGACTCCCCCCCCCCCCCCCTCCCGTTTTTTCACGCTCGTTAGAGCCGGGCGGTGCGTTTCCTCTCTGCTTGTGCATTAGACGTCCAGTCTAACAGGCGGGGGATCTTATCGCATGCGCCTCAAGGCGACGGAGATGGGCCGGCTCGTTTGATCTTCGCTTCAGCCAAGTTTGTCGCCTCAAATCGCGCGCTATTACCCGCGGGTGCACGTACGATGCGCTGGGGGATCATATCAATTTGCACTTGATAAGGTAACTGCGACGGCAACGGCGACGGCGACAGCAAAATTTTGTCGAGACTGTCCATATAATTGTTATCACAATTATATTAAAATAGAAATACACAGAAGAAACTGATATAATTCAGCAAGAAACACACATTTTCAAGAAACACAAAAGCAAGGTTAACATTCATAATATCAGTTTAAGTAATCCGTTTTTAGGAACATAACGTAATGAAGCGAAATGAATGCGCGCATCTGGCTACCTAGACTAATTTCCAACCAGCACGGCACGTTGTAGCAGATAGAGGCACCGAAGAAGTACATCAGCGCACTTTACAACGACGGCGGGGTTTTTTTTCTATAACCTGCAGTGCGTATGCCTATGTTCGTCGATGTTCAACGATGCAAGAACCAGCTATCTGTATTTATAACTCTCACGTTCATGTCAGAAGGCAACGTCACAGGACTTCTAGAAAAACTTGACGTGGAATTGCGCAGGCTAAATATCAAGTTCCTTTTTGCTCGAGGACACGTATGAGGCATGTATGATGAAGAGTAAAAGATGTTACTTTACAGTAGTTCTTCATGAAGAAATTTCTGAGAGCGTTAAATGCGAAACCTTGTGATTTCAGCGCTGCAGCTAAAAGCCCAAGCAATTGAGAGCGTGTTTCAGTTGCCTGGAAGCCTTCGTATCCTCGTCAAGTAGTACAAACAAAACAACTCTCATCAAGACGGCCTAGCTTTGCACGTGCATACCTAAAAGCATTTCTTCGCGAGCGACACATAAATCATAACAACCGGTAGCTGCGCTGACAGTCACAGATATAATGGCATGGCTGTTGAGTGTAGAGCGACGCGGCTGCGCGCGGGCGACACAGAGTTTGCGATCCAGCGCAACCTTCACATAGATCGACAGCATTATTAACATTTGCGCTCTCATGCCATGTGTTTACATATGCAAATATTTTTCTATGCGCTTCTAATCTGGCCCAGAAATGGGGAATCAGTGATATCTGATTTGCTGTAGCTGTCTAACTGCGGTTTTGAAGCCGTCAAGCTTTGCAACAAAAACCACTACTGGGCGATCACTAAAGATGTGTACATTCAGAGGCGGCACTTAAGTAGCATTTTCAGTTGGCCTGGGTTGGCGTTTTGTGGGGTTTAACGTTGTAAAGTACCTCATGCTATGAGAAACGTTGTATTTGAGTACTCCGAATAATTTATACCATCTGGGGTTATTTAACACGCACTCAAAGCTCAGACTACATGCGCGTCTAGCGTTTCGCCTCTATCAAGATGCGACCGCCGCTGCCGGGATCAAATCAACGTCTTTAGGGTAAGCAGCAGAGCCCCCTATCAAGAGACCTCCGCGGTAGCTAGTAGCTTATCCTGCAGACAATTAGTTGTGCAGCAATGAGTAGCATATTACAGCTGCAAATAATATTCTTCGGGAGATGTTCCTCCGGCGATGCGGTCGCATATGCCGGGAGCCCTCCTGGCGCTGACAGCGTTACTAGTGTAATCACATTATTCGCTCAACAGTTTTCAATGTCGCTTTTCGTATTCCCTATGGCTGTTACTCACACTACTCTCAAAGTCTATTTATGCCACTTTTATTGCGATAGCAATTATATGGACAGTCTCGACGTGTTTTTGCCCTCGCCGTCGCCATCGTGTCTCGTGTAAAGTCCAAATTGATGAGATCCTCCAGCGCATCGTACGTTCCATCCGCGGATAATGGCGCGCGAACGGGGGGCAATGAACGCGGCTGAAGCAGAGATCAAACGAGCTGGCCCATCTCCGTCGCTAGGAGGGCGCATGCGATAAGATCCCCCCTGCCTGTTAGACCGGCCGTAAAACCGTATGTCTTCAACGAGCATTGAAAAGACGCGAGAAGGGGGTACTTCGAGCAGCAACTGCGACCTTTCATTTTACGGGCGCAGTCGCCATCGCTGGCGCGCGTGCTGTCTCGCTTATCTCGGCAGCCGTCAACAGGCGGCTCATTTACTCTTCTACGTGCTGCGCTCTCAACGTGAAGAGACTGTGCGAAGAGTGTTCCCGGAGCAGCCGTATTCTCTTACACCACCGTTTTGTAGAGTTGCGTGACATCGGATCCAAAAAAGTTAGCTCCCAGCCTCACTTCGTATAACATTACAATTTGTTGCTATCGCTTTCATTTGCTTGACCGTTGCAGTGAAAATGTTACTTTTTTATTATTCATGTCGCATTCAAAATACCCACTTGATTGAACCTTAAGGGTCAGGCGTAATAAATAAAAGTATAAATAATTAAATAAATACACAAAAATCATAGCCTTTTTTTTCTTTTCCGAATTGTCTCTGTTGGCGTTTGCGACATCCAGCCATTGTCAATCGCAAATGTTTACTTTTAATATCAACAAATTTGCTAAAATATCACCCACTCAAATGAGTTATCCCTAGCGTATATTTTTGGAGGCTTAAATAGTTAAGGGAAAGCCGTATCGCTGGGCAGAGGGCGCTACATGCTTGCGCGACATAGTACTCCACCTGCCAAGAACTCTGTGCCGGACCCTGTTACGCTCACCTCAGCGCGAGATTTGCATGAACTGGGAAATCCATGCGAGAAGGACATAGCTCACGGTCTATCTCACTCTGCCTTTAAAGATAGAGGAATTTACGCAGCCAGCCAGGTCCTGCTGTCACACAGGTTTAAATAACTCTGGCGAGAGTCATACAGCCGCTCTGCTCCCTCATTACTCTCTCGATTTGACAGAGGAGTGACAGAGGAGTGCTCAGGAGTGCCGGGCTAATCACAAGTTAGGTCGAAATAAAGCTACATAATTGCAAGTATGCAAGAAAAAAACACTGAGTATACCTATATGCATCAATACACTTGCCCAAAATAAGCTTAGAAGTTTTGCGTCTTTCGTGACTCCACGACAAGTAAATATTTACGAATAAATGTGTGATTAAATGTAAATATTTAGGAGAAGTCGCGATTGATTGAAAGGTATATAGGAAAGTGAGGGATTATAATAACCTGCGGTAGACTGATCTGCAGTCGAGTAATCATCGTAGTCACTTTGTTGGTAAGCATTGCCGGAAGGGTCGTACCCGGGCTGGTATCCTTCCTGATAGTCTGTAAGGAAAGAATACATACTGCATACTCATTTCTCTAACTCTTAAAGACGTTTCTAGGCGCTGGGAATGTGTAGTATTGAGTCAGGTCACAGTTACATTCCCTTCCCCCCATAGAGGCGGAGTCTATCGGGCAGCGTAAAATATTTCCTGATGAATAAGTTTTAAATTTATCATAACTATCCCTGCCAACTAAAGCCATTGCGAACTAAAAAACATTGCGACCAAGAGTAAATAAAAGCCGTTGAGTACTACAAGGTTGCTTTATCGGGGACATTTTAACACATGAGTATGAAGATTTCCCTGAAAAACGGCGGGAAGCAGTCCTTGTGCAGTTTCGCAATATCAAGATGAAGTCGCTGATTATAACAAGTGGAGTTTTAGGCAGAGGGTGGCTCTCCTGTATATGAGAGACTTGAGATATCGCTCTCCACGCTGCAGGGTGGCCTCAGAGCTGCTGCTTGCGTACAGTAATCTCCACCAGGAAATATTTCAAGGAGCGATGCGTGCTATGCACGCCTTTCCATCAATTATTTAGTCCAGATGCTTGTTTGCTTCTTCTTTATGAAAACAAGTGCTGCGCTGCATGTGTAATGAGTAATATCAAAGAATGTACGCACTTTTTGCATTAATCACTGATATTTTCCCCATGGATGACCTTGCCAAATTCCCCAGAATATAGAAGCTGACAACTTCGCTGAAACACGTGCCACACTGGAGAGCCCTACCACAACCCCACTTTCAGCATATTGCCACGCGTGTTAGTTTGAAGTGCTTTGTTTAACCCCGCAAAGAGTGTGGGCAACGCTTGGCGCAGATCGCGCCTCAGTGTTCGAAGCTTCACGTTTGTAATAGATCGTTTTCTACTACAAACGTGTGTGAGTTGGTAGGTTTGTAGTAGATCGTTTTCTACTACAAACCTACCGACTGCTACCTTCGTCGACGTCACGACCACGTGACAATATCTCCGTAGACGGGTCCGCTAACGATTGCGCGCCCCTCATGAACATGACGCCATCGTGCCAGTAGATGATGGTGGTGAATGGCTGTGCATATGGTGCAATTCCTGGCTGGTAACACGTATATTAAAGAACTCTGTCGTTGTTAGCACTCATCGTACTCTCTACGAATTTCGCGTTGTCGGTCACGCACAAGGGGCGCTTCAGATGCCATATGCAGCGACAATTAAAGGGACCCAGAAGTAAAACAATACATTCGCTTAGATCGATAAAGTCTATTTTCAGAACTCTAATGTCGTCCATTTCACTATCATAGGTTTATTAATAGAGGGGAAAACTGAGCTCGAAGTTACTCTTTAAATTTCGCGCTGAAATCTCCGGTTTGACGTCACGAATATTAAAGCGTATTTTTCGCAATGTAATGACATTGGTTAAACGAAATTTTCTGTGTTAAGTCCATACCCCACTCAGAGGACAATGGATTTCATCTTTACTGGTTAGGAGTTATGTAGGACCTAGTAGACGCTGTCAAATTCGATGACATCACGACGCCTGGTGCGGTAATTTCAAGTTGGCTTCACAACCTGCATTTTCTTTTTGCGGGTTTTTATTGCTTACCAAGCGTCTTCACGCCGCTAGCTAGTGTTGTAATTTTAGAATAGTCATACGGCAATTTATTATTATGAGAAAAGTCGTTTTTCTCTTCAGGGTTCTTTTAATGCACTCGTATTTACACATCACAATAACTGCCTTTCTGCTCAAGATAAACGTTGCACTTACATGGATGGATCGGCGTATTCTTGACCTGTATTGTGAGAAAAAGAAAACGTTAGACATTCATTGATGCTGACGCAATGAGGCTGAGGCAGTCAACGATTTTGTAAGAAATATACCGTGTGTTTCAAGAACTTTGTCCAAACCCCCCCTTCCCCCCCCCCCCCCCCCCAAAAAAAAAATATCTGAATATTGGGATGTTTGTTCGGAGTCTTCACAATTATTCTCTAGCCGAAAGCACGGTAAGATAGCTGAAGACATCATTTAGGAAACTACTTAAGGAAATTAAGTGATTAACTTTTCAATTACTGGAGTTGGGTGGTTTTTTCAAATGGAAAAATTGAAGTTCTTCATGCGAAGAATTTTGCAGCTTCGAGGTTTCGAAAAAGCAGCCTCGAGTAATGATTACGAAGACATAAAAATCATCCACGTTCAGCGGTGAAAGCGATACCTAAACGCGAAAGATCGCAAGTGCGATATTCTGAGACGTCCAGAATGAGTAGGCGCAGTTATGTCGACCGTCAACCGACTTCGTTGTGTGGGTGTGCGGGATAGGCTTGAAATTATAGAATGCATGACGCACATACGTTAACGAACGTGGAAGAACGTACCACACTTGTGTAATCGTTGTCTTGAATAATGACGCCATTCTGATCGTCTGCTTGTTGCACCTATCGGTGCTTCGGTTACGGTTTCGCCTTTGAATTTAGTTAGATTCCATTACGCCACAATAATTATTAGAGACCACTTTTCTGTAACTGAAAGCTGCGATGGGGTCTTCGCGTGAAGAACTTCGATTCTGCATTTTGAAATAACCGCCTAGCACACTAATTAAAAACTAATATACTAACTTTCTTAATTACTATCCCAAATGACGTCGTTAGCCACCTTAAGATGCCTGCGGCCCCAGAAGAAGTAATTGGCAAGGTATTCAACAAATATCACATTTCCCTGATTTTTGAAGGTCTTGGACACATTGCTTGAAACACCCGGTTTCAGAACACAAAACTGGAATTACTGACTTCACAAATAGCGGTACGGGGGGCGATCACCGTTTAAGACATCGAATGCTCAATCTCCTTGCACGTGTCCTAATGGAGTAAAGTCGGTCGCGTATTTAGTTAATTTCTTTTTTTTTTTCATAAGGGAACAGAGACTCGGCACCTGAGATTCGCCGTAGTGAAAGGTTGTGGACAATTATGATCGTCTGAAGGTTCCTTAAGTTGACTAGAATCGCACGAGCACACGTTCCTCTGGCATTTAGCTTCCATAGAAATGCGACTACCACATCCACGATCGAATTCACGTGTTCAGCCAATGAAAACCCTATTCACAGGGCCGCTACAGCGGGTACATAACCAATATTAGCCACTTGCAGGCACAGATAGTCAGTGTAACGAAGGCGTGACTGCAGTGGCTTTTGAGTATGAGATTCTTCTAATAAACTTTGGTTATTTGATGGAGCCTGAGAAGCAGATGCTCTTCTGCAGAGTTGCAGCGTGGAGATCATTCCGTTAGGGAATAAAATAGCCTTAGGTAAAAGGCCCCTTGCTATTGAAATCATCATTGTGACCAAGGTGAGCAACAATGATCGTGTGCGGCCTAGAATCTGAAGAAGAGTTGTCAGAAATGTTTCGAGGAGGGAAGGGGAAATATTTAGGGATGGACATGGAAAATGCAAACCAGGATTGCGATACTGCCTGATGGGTATTGTTAGCGCAACTGTTTAGATGTTTTGACTTTGCTTCAACCGGCTTCAGCTCTGCGCGCTTCTAGGCGCTCAGCGTCGGAAATTAGCTTGAGCTTCGGCAGCGCGCAATCCTGGTCTTCTCGGCGACGGCGCTTTGCTGCAGCTTCGGTGGCGCGCACCTCTGGATTCTGGCGTTGGCAGCGTTCAGCCACTGCTTGGGCAGCTCGTTCAACAACAGCGGCCGACGACGCACTTCCGCTAGTTGCGTCGCTTCTTGTTGAGAAAGAACGGACTGAGACTTTTGTAGATATATGCACATGGTTTACATCAGCAAGAGAACGCTTCCAGTAGCCTGACTGGTGCGGACAATTTCGTGTAGCCCATTTTACATCAACCGCGCCCCAGATGGAGAGTAGCGCGACTGCCGCGCTAACCGGGAGACCGCGAGATGTTGCGCGCGGGTGGCCGCCGCGGAATTTGTCGTCTCGCCACTGTCGTTCCCTCCTCTTCACGCTCTCATCGCTATCGTCATGTGTCATCCTCCGCAGTGCTCAGCGTTCGCTTTCTTTCGTCCTCGTTCACTCTGCCGGTTACGACGACGCCGACGCCGCTCAGTGCAGGAACAGGTGCCTAAGAGCTGCGCTCTAAAAATGGCTAGAGCTTCTGCAATTGAGAGTAGCTGTAAGCGCGAAATGCCTACTGCTACAGCGGAATAGTTGGAGATGATACAAGCCGCAATCTTGTGCGGCCATGGCACGACGCGGACCCGAAAGCTTACAACCCTTTCCAATGTAATCACACCGAGCTAAAGGCACGAAAGACCGACGACAAAAAGGACTTGTCGAACTCTCTTTGTCCTTTGTCTTTCATGCCTTTAGCTCAGCGAAACTAATTTAGAATACTGTACCAACTAGCCAAAGTTGATGGTGTGCTGCTGAGTCTCAGTGAATCTGAGTAAACTGAAACGCGTTACAAGTCTCGTCTCGGTAAAGCACCATGCGCACCCAGGCTCGACACTGCTTGCGTGGTCACGCAGCGTGCACCGTCTTTCAAAGTAGGAGGCGTAAGATCACTAGAATGTCGCTGAAAACGGGAGCTAAAAGCATTTCATGCCTTGAAATGAGACGCCGGAATGTTTTATATGGTTTTCTCCAAATAAGTCTGTTGACGTGAACCATTGATATTCAAAGTAAAAGAGCACAACTAAATTTTAAGAAAGTAGGCAAAAGGCAAGGTACCTGACGGGTTGCATACACCTAAAAGCGGTCGGATAACCAATCTCACTAAAAGGCGACATATTGCGTAGCTCAGTGTATATGTAAGGTGAGGAAAGTAATGCAATTGTGCGCTGTAGAAAGCATTGAACTCACTCATTGGGTTGGAAGTTCCGGGTGGCTCTGGGTTCTATCAAGGAGCGAATAAAGACAGCAATGCAGGTGTGACACTGGCGGATGCGAGCCAAAAATACATTGAAGCTTGCGACAGGAACAGTGCCTCTCAATGATGACTACACAGATGCGTGGCGCACACCCACTAGTGAGCATAGGCCAATGCTCAAGGGGAAGGTAGTGCGGCAAGAATAAATGAAATTGTTCATTGAATGAAATTGTAGACTACCGAGCTGTGTTAGGCTTGAGCAACCTAAACTACAATAAGGTGAAGAGACAAAATATTAACGCGAAAGCCTCTAATGTCTCATGTTCACGTCCGTCCGGTGTCCGTCCGGTTCCGTCCGGCGTCCATCCGTCCGTCCGGCGTCCATCCGTCCGTCCATCCGCCCGTCCATCCGTCCGTCCATCCGGTGTCCGTCCGGCGTCCATCTGTCCGTCTGTCCGTCCGTCCGTCTGTCCGTCCGTCCATCTGTCCGTCCGTCCGCCTGTCCGTCTGTCCATCCATCCGTCCGTCCGTCTGTCCGACCGTTCGTCCGTCAGTCCGTCTGTTCGTCCGTCCGTCTGGTCTCCGTCCGTCTGTCCATCCGTCCGTCCGTCTGTCCATCCATCCGTCCGTCCGTCCGTCTGTCCGTCAGTCCGTCCGTCCGTCCGTCCCTCTGTCCGTCTGTCCGTCCGTCCGTTCGTCTGTCCATCCATCCATCCGTCTGTCCGTCCGTCCGTCCGTCCGTCCGTCTGTCTGTCCGTCCGTCTGTCTGTCCGTCCGTCTGTTCGCCCTCCGTCCGTCTGTCTGTCTGACCGTCCGTCCATCCATCCATGTCCGTCCATCCGAGCTCTGGCACGGAGCCAGGTGGCCGCCGGGATGCGCAAACGGACGCCGGGATGCGCAAACGGACGCCGGTCGCGTCGGACTCTACAGCGCTCGCGCGTTGCTTGCGTTGCGTGGCTGTGCCCAGCGTTTGGAATCATTCTGACCGACGCCGTCTCAATGGACACAGGCGTTCACGGAATACACTTTCGAAGTTACAAAGGGTCCGTCAATTTAAGCGCTGGAACGTGGATGGCGTTTGCACGATGCGCAAAGCGCGAGAAAATAGTAACGCATGCGAACGGAGGAAGATTAGTCTCGCGTCTCGCTGCGATTCGCGGTAAAAAATTAAAGAATTAACACCATCTTCCCAAAGGGAACCCTGATGGGATGCGAAGCAGCAGCGTTGCGCACGGGTGGCGTCACGGGTTGAACGGCGCTCACGCGGGTTCTTCGCATCCCATCAGGGTTTCCTTTGGGAAGATGGTGTTAATTTTGCGCGTGAACCGACGAGTCGGCGGTGTAGCGAGCGGTGGTCGCGGTAGCGGAGCGAGCGGCGGTAGCGTCAGGTGTTGCGGGCGAACGGGCGAGGCGGCAGCTGCGGGCGCTGCGGTGAGCGCGCGGCAGGAGAGAGTGACGTCAACGCGCAGCTGCGGCGTGACCTACTTGGCACCGCTCCAACACCTGCGGCGAGGTGAGAGCGTAGCGGCGCGTTCGTACGGACGCACGGAGGGACAGCGTTACACAGGCTAGTCAAAGAGCTGCTTCGCATCTAAAAGAAAGAACGCACACATTCGGTTTGTGTGTTATCCCACTGAGAGTGAAAAAAAGACATGGATAGTCAGTGGAATGGTGTCACGCTTTCGCCGAACACACTTTGGAATGTACAAAGTGTCCTTCAAATTTTTCTTGTCCAATTGAGCAGTCGGAATAACTGAAACATTGACACCAAATAGTGCGAAATGGCGGAAAGATGAGCTAGTTGCAATATCAATATCTTATATGTAGTGCTTAAAGGCGGAGACGAAGCAGTCGCCCTTCCTATGCTTCCTCTCCTAACAGATTTGTGCAAGAACTTATGAAAACGGATAGTCACCCATTGTAGCACGCGCGGTTCCTTTTCGCTTTTAAGTTCGGAGCATTTTAGAGGGCCGGGGTGTCGTATACTGTCATCGTCACTTGGCGTAACGCACCATGTATAGCATAATGAGCGTGCTCATGCCAAGGACGTGTTCTTCCTCTTGTTCTTCGTGCGCCTTGATGATTATAAGTGAGCGCGCGCTCGCGCCATGGAGAAGTCTCCTTCCTTTTCTTTATTTGCTCTTCGAGCGCCTTGATGATGATCCCTGATCATCATCAGCAAAACAAAAACTAGGGCGCTTGGCGTAAAACATGCCAAACCTCGTATAAAAATAGAAGAAAAAGAGGAAGCAAACGGGAAATAGAAACAGAAAGAAAGCGAAAAAGTAGGAAGAGAAATAGAAAGAGCAATAAATATATAAATAGACAGGAAGAAATGAATAGAAATAAAGACAGAAAAAGCTTCCCCATGTCCCGCTAAAGGGAACCATGTGTGGATGCGAAGCAGCGGGGAGATGGTTAGCTTGAGCGGGAGAAACGTGGCCGCTCTCGCAGCGGCCCGGGCGCTCATCGCGGCGCTGCACAGGAGAGAGAATGAGGCGCGTGCGCGCTCCGTCATTTTCATACCGCGGAACTACCGTGGCACCCCCCAGCGGAGTATGCAGCTGTCGCACCACCTGTCGCGCGCGCGTCTCCGTAGAGGGTTTCTAGAGGAGAGAAGAGGGGGGCACGTAAGAGAGGAGAGAGAGGGGACGTGCATGCGCTGTGGGGGGTGTGAGACGCGGGAGCCGCTCCGTAGAGTACAGGATTCCTAGAGGAGAGAGGGGGAGAGTACGCACATGCGCTGTGGGGATGTGGGACGCGGGAGCCGCTCCGTAGAATAGAGGATTCCTAGAGGAGAGGGGGGAGAGGACGCGCATGCGCTGTGAGGATGTGGGACGCGGGCGCCGCTCCGTAGAGTAGAGGATTCCTAGAGTAGAGAAATGGGTTGAGCGTAGGAGAGAAGAGAGAGGGGGGAGGGGACGCGCATGCGCTGCGGGGGGTGTAGGACGCCGGTGCCGCTCCGTAGAGTAGAGGATTCCTAATGGAGAGAAAGGGGGTGAGCGTAGGAGAGGACAGAGAGAGGGGGGAGGGGACGCGCATGCGCTGTGGTGGTGTGGGACGCGGGACGCAGGAATGATGGTCATCATTTCACAATCCACGATAAAGGTGGTGAAAGTGAAGACGACCATTATAACCAGTTTTGCACAAAGGTTATTTCTTTTATTTAACCTCGAATTTCTGGTGCGCTAAAACCAAACCGTTCGGCGTCGGGCGCGCGCGGCGTTTCATTGTCTTTTTGCGCCGGCGCCGCATCTATGTTGCAGGGAGATTGCACGGCGGCGACGGCGGCGACGGCGGCGACAATGACTGCGGGGTGCGGGCCTAAGGGAGCTTGCTACCCGGGGTCTCTGGATAGCATGACGCGAGGGCCTAAGGACTGGGCTGCGAACATCTAGGCAGTCGCAAGGCAAAAGGCAGCAAGAGAAAAAAATTGGTCGCGTATTTGCGTGCTTCGCTGCAGATGTCGTCGAAAGACGATAGTCTTGTGCCGGCCATACTGCTATGTTTTGCCTTGCCTCAGACAGCGCCTACTCTATGTTGAATTGGCCGCATCTGGCTGACATTGATAAAATAGAGGAGGCGCTGCGCTAGATATGGACGCTATCGAGAAACATGAGCTTGTGCTGGACCAAGGGCCACAGCCAGCGGCAGCACCTTATCGTCGACACAAGGCTTTTTCGTGCATAGCGTCGCAGTTCGTGCACAGCGTCACTTTTCAGCGCAGCCTAAAAAACACTGGGGTCTTTAGAATTACGTACCTATGTATTTTCTAATAAAGGAACACACGACCTGATACTTACATATTAATGTTGCACCTCAGATATGCGTAGTATTTCCTTTTTGATCGAAAATGTTGACAAGTATGAACACAAATACCAGTTCAAGATGGCTGGGCGTTCAGAAAGTGCTTAACCTTCGGCCGAGTGGCTGAGTGTCTGAATCGAGACAGACAGGCAGACAGACAGACAGACAGACAGACAGACAGACAGACAGACAGGTCAAGATTTCTGCGTTGAAGTATCCCATGAAAGACTATCGTCTTTAAAAATCCACGCAACAACACGGACAGCACCCATGCCTGCACTCCCAAGTGTGGCCTATGCGGGGGCCGGGAAAGACTGCACCCAACGGCGGACAAGACCTGTAAGCACAGATTTCAAGTTCCGTACGTCATTCGTCTCCGAAGAAGGGAGAGAGCTCAAGCGGCAAAGAAGGATGATGCAACCCCAAACTCATCGATCTCGCTCTAGGCGTCGTTGTGCCACCAGGGGGGAGCGATTTTCTCGCTCACGGTCACTCGAGGAACCCTAGCGCCCACTCCAGCTCCAGATCTAGAAGCCGTTTGAATTCAAGGGGTCGTGTCAAGGACCGATCCAAACCTAGGAGCCCATCCGGGTCCAGCAGTCGTTCCCGGTCCTGGGGCCCGCGGAGCAGAATCTCGTTCAAAGACCCGCCCGGATTGAGGACTTGGGCCGACTGTGTCAGAGGATCCACCGAAAAGGTAACGGGGGGTCCTTCGCCAGAGCATTATTCAGTCAAACTATCCCAGTTAGAAAAAGAGAATGCAGCAATGCGAGGTATCATAGAGCAGCGTAGAGCCGAGATAGCAGAGCTGAAGAAAAGTAGCAAGTCACATGCGCAACCCGGCGTCATAGTCACAGATTCCCCGCAGCCCATGGAGGTCCCGGTGGGCGCGGATGAGACATCCTCGGGCCACCCCGCCAAGAGGAGAGCGATTTCAAGCAACGCAGACAGTGCGGCCAACAGAGCGAAATCCGAAATCAGAGAAGCTTTAAACAGCCTCAGCACTGATATTAAGCAACTTGGCGAGCAGCTAAACAGTTTCCGCGCAGGTGTGGCGCAAAACTTCGCGGTCATAAACGCAAGGATCGAGAATCTCGAGTCGCAAGTCAAAGGTGCACCAGAGGCTACGTCGCGCCCGGTCGTGGACGGCAACGTGCCACCACGCGTCGCCAGTGCGGTCAGCAAGCAGAACAGTGATGATGGCGCCAATTGAGGAATTCAGAATCTGGCAGTGGAACTGCAAAGGGTTTCAACACAAAAGGAGCACTCTGCAGCAATTTATTCGCACTTACCAAGAAAAGCCACATTTTATCTTATTGCAAGAAACGTTAGCAAGCAACATCACTCTTCCGGGATACAAATCCCATGCGCTACACGGAGAAGGCAGGGGCATCTGCACACTGGTTAGCAACAAGTACACGTTCATCGTTCACGATCTGCGAATCCCGCCCGGAAAGACGGAGCAGTCTCTGATTGAAATCATCCCAGGTCAAGCAAACAAGGATATCATTTACGTTCTCAACGTATACAGCAGCCCAGAAAGAGCACAGGCAACGGTTCAAGACAGTAATCACCGGGGCAGTTAGGCTGGCGGGCACCTCGCCTCTCATAGTGGCTGGGCACTTTAACGCCCCTTTTAATGCGTGGAACTACCCCCACGACACGGCCAAGGGTAGAAGCCTGTGGCAGGAAACGAGTGATTTCGGCTTCTCTTTAGTGTCAGACCCGGCGTTCCCAACCAGGAGGGGCACATCTACCACCCGTGACTCTGTACCAGACCTCACCTTCGTCAAGAACGTCGACTCGGTCAAGTGGTCCAACGAAGTGGTCGATCTCGGCAGCGATCACTACATAACTACAACCAGCTTTGAGGTTTCGCAGAAAAAGCTTCGGGCCTTCTCGATTACCGACTGGGACAGGTTTCGCAAAATCCGCCGAGAACGAGCGGCACATGGAGAGCAGCCGGAAGGCCTAGAACAATGGACCGAATCAGTTATGCAGGATGTCCGGGAGTCCACCAAGATGGTGCAGACAGACTCGCAGACAGAGAAGATGGACAGCCGACTTCCGCACCTTCTCGAAGCTAAGCAGTCACTCCTAGAGAGATGGATGGAAGGGCCAGCGCCTCAATTGCAGGCTCCGGAAGAAAATTGCCGAAGTCAACAAGGTGATAGAAGAACACTGCCAAACGCTGTCCAGACAGCAGTGGGATGACATCTGTAATTCGATCGATGATCAGGTGCGGACGCGGGGAAAGTGGAATCTCCTGAAACACCTCCTTGGTGAGACCGGAACCAAATAAAATCAAAGAAGAGTACTGGCCAAGACCCTGCACCAAGCCACGAGGTCATCAACGGAGGAGGAAGTCCTGGATTATCTTGCCAAAAAGTACCTGCCTCTGAAAACGAGCGATGGCGGTGCCTCTACCGAATACAGCGGGAGACCAAACTCCACTCTTGACTAACCATTCACCATCGCGAGATCCGGAGAGCTCTACATGATCTCGACGGTAGATCCACGCCGGGCCCGGATGGTGTAACAAACAAGGCACTCAGAAACCTCGAGGACGAGTCGGTCGAGTTTCTCGCGGACGAAATCAACCGCATATGGAGGGAGGGCGCCGTCCCTGAGCAGTGGAAGATTGCGCGGGTCATCCTCATTCCTAAGCCCGGCAAGCCACTGGGCTTGGAAAGCCTACGGCCCATCTCTCTTACATCCTGTGTGGGGAACGTGGCAGGGCATGTCATCAAACGAGCTTTTCGTCAAACGAGCTGTTTCCTCACAACATGGTGGGATTTAAGCCCGGTCTTTCAACTCAGGACGCTATGAGGCTCATGAAGACTCAGATACTCGACAGTAACACCCGGGACACGAAGGCCATTCTCGGTCTCCACCTGGAGAAGGCTTTTGATAATATACATCACTCGTTCATTCTCGACTCAATCTTGAACCTAGGCCTGGGCGGGGCCTTCCATGCTTTCGTTAGATCTTTCATCGAGGGACGCAGTGCCCTGCTCAAGGTCGGCGAGATCGAGACGGACAAAATGGAACTGAGCAATAGGGGCACATCGCAAGGGTCTGTGATCTCACCGCTATTGTTCAATATCGCCATGGTTGGTCTATCGGAGGGTCTAAGTAAGATTCAAGGCACCGGACATACCGTTTACGCGGACGACATAACGATCTGGTGTGCTGGAGGCAGCGATAGGCACACTGAATCTGCCCTCCAGGAACCTTTGGTCGAAAATTAAATTTGGGGATTTTGCAATCAGCCGATCAGGAACTTATTTTTTTTTGAGTAAATATATCACGCTTCGGCACTCGCGGTATCAAAAAGTCACGGTTTCATGTGAAGGGTTAAGCAATGAATGCGATAGCAAAAAATTGTAATTTTATACGAAGTGAGGCTGGCAGCTAACTGTTTTAGATCCAATCTCACGCAACTCTACAAAACGCTGGTTTGAGAGAATACGGCCGCTCCAAAGACATTCTTCGCACATTCTCTTCGCGTTGAGAGCGCAGCACGTAGACGGAAATAAAAGCCGCCCGCTAACGGATGCTGAGATAGCGATATAACGAGCGCGCCAGCGATGACCACGTTCGTAAAATCAAAGGTCGCAGTGGCTGATCGAAGGAGGCACCCCCCCCCCCCCCTCGCGTCTTTTCAAGCTCGTTAAAGCCTTGATGGGGCGTTTCCTCTCTGCTTGAGCATTCGACGGCCGGTCGAACAGGCGGGGGGATATTATCGCATGCGCCTCGAAGCGACGGAGATGGGCCGGCTCGTGTGATCTCCGCTCCATCTGCACTCGTCGCCCCCGCTCACGCGCTGTTACCCGCGGGTGGAACGTACGATGCACTGGGAGATCTTTTTCAATTTGGACTTTATACGGTACGTGACGGCGACGGCAACGGCAACGAGACTGTCCATATAATTTCTATCGCAATGAAATAAATTTTGGTCCTTTCTCTTTGACACGTTGACATGAGATGCGCGTGTACGCCTATGTAAATTCTGCGCTTTTCTCAAAACACGATTTCTGAAGTTTGTGTACTTTTTTCTAGGGAACTACCACGTGCAAGAAAACAACGATTCTGTCATGTGTTAATCGGTGGTATTTACAGAACTGGGGCTAGAATCAGTAGCCTAGGTTTCATTGTGTTTTTAGTATTAAAATAAAACGTTCATAAGTGGCCATTTTCATAAATCGACAAACGTAAAAAAAATACATCACAAATCTAGTTTTTGTTGTACACTCACAATTTTAGTTTCATTGCTGTCAAACGTGAGTACCTACATTAGTTCAAAATTGGATCGCATCAAGAACTAGCAAACTAAAGACAGCCGTCACTACTTTCTTAGACGACGCCACATGAAATACCAATCCGGCAACCGCGTATGGGTCTGGAAGCCAGTACGGCGACGGGGACTAAGCTAGAAGCTTCTTCGACGATACTTTTGACCGTACAGGGTACTTCGATGTCTCGGCGCACTCGACTACGACGTTGTCCCTGACGGCATTACGAACTCTCAGCGGCGCCGCGCACGACCTGAAGTTGTCCATGTCATGTGCCTGAAGCTATTTTATACTCGTTAGCTAGCCATAGCACTGTAAATTTGCTTTATTATTGTCTTGTATTTATGAATGCAGTTTTTTTTTCGCCTTTCCATGTTATTTCAGAGCCATCCGTACGATGCTCGCTTGCTTGCTTGCTTGCTTGCTTGCTTGTTCCCTAATTCTTGGCGCCTACCCACTACGGGGGATTGGCCATGAAACCGGCGGTTAATATAAGGGGAAACATTTGATTTTGAAAAGGGATGTGAAAGAAATC